>APFE030913303.1:63850-74449 GCA_000404065.3 Pinus taeda
TTTTTTTTGTGTAATGCTTGGTAGGGTTATCCATTTTCTATTATGTATATCAAGCAAATTTACACCACACTGTTTTACTCGAGGGCTTCAACTCGCCTCGAGGGGAAACTGAGTCTGTTGGCCATCAGTTAACTTTATATGCCATTCAAAAACATAACTTCTTCAGTCTTTCTAGTAGAGCCAGGTATGTTTTAGTTTCATGATAACAAACTACATAACTATAACATGTAACATAGGCAACAGGAAATTTAAATGCTATTTGCATGAACAAAAACTAAGCATAGGTAGACTAATATTGCTTGTCGTTTTACTCCTCAGAGGCTAGTGGGGGAGGGTCATCTGCAGTTGCTTCTGGCATTCCAAAGATCTCCCCAATGTATGGGACGACCCTGTCAATTCGGTCCATGCTAACATCATGTTTATGCAATTGAAATAGGATCTTCTCCATATCTCTCTTGTAGTTGGGAAGGCCCTGCATGGTGACTGCCATCCCCATAGAGATTTGTTCAAGTGCTTTGCCTAGCAGACTTTTCATCAGAAAATACAGATATAAGGTGTGCTTGAATCGAGTTATTCGCCCTCTTGTGGTTCTTGGGTTAGGCACCATTGTTCTTTAGACCTCAATTTCATCATCCGGTTCCAACTCATTCTTCACCTGGACTTCCCAACCGTCTATCAGTTTTCGGATTCCCTCATCCACTTTCTCTTTGTAATTCTCGGCTGCCTCAGCTATGATGTGCTCGACACTTTGCGACCATTCGTCCTGCCTGGGCATTTGGTTGCCTAGGGTTCCGGGCCTTTGTTGCCCCGACCGCAGCTACATTGCGCTGGAGCCATAACTGGTATACAGTTCGACATCATTAGATTCCCTACCTCTTCCATCACAACGCAGTGCAAATGTGATATCCATACTTCACTACCATGTTTGTCTTGCATCGGGAAGAGGCACCCCTGTGCCCACGGGTGGGCAGTGGTTATGGAATTCAGGCAGGATTCCCCGGGCTGATCTCCCTCCCTCATGCCCTTACCCTGGTTTTGGTATTGGTCCCCCTCTTGTGGCCATAACCTGGCTTGCAGACCCATCTATAGCTAGGCACTATTAGTGCTCCCATACTCGCAGACCCTTGCCTCTGCCTGCCAGTTCCAATCCACTTCCAGCTCAATTCTTTGCCTCTCCTGCCCCCCAGGGTCCCTGGCAATTCCCTTATGGTTCTGCCTTTCCATTCGCTTAGGTTCACTTAGCCCATTACCCACCCTGCTAGCATCCCAACCCGAAGGCTGGTCACTCCAGATCAGCCTTGTATTGAGGCTCCTCACGGTGCCACCATAACCCCAGCGTCTGCTCAAGAGCAGACTCAAAACAACGCAGAGCCAAGCGAAATTTCTCCCTTGTCTACCCTGGTTTCTCCTTGGCTGAGCTAAGCCTCTCTGGGGTGGCCTTGCGCCTCTCCCCACTTCCCAGCGACTCTCCCTTCGACTCATGGGATTTCCCTTGGAACCTAACCAGAGCATACGAATTAAACAGTGCCAGGGCCAGACTACATACCGGATGGTTGACGCTTGCCCTTGATCTTCGTTGCTTCTCCTCCCTTCCTCTTTACTGCTCCTGCTTTCCTTGCACGTCCAATACACCTTTCTCCTTCGCCACCTTCCCTAATGTCTCTCTTTGCCATTTTGCCAGCCCACCTCCCATGCAATCAATGTAAAGGACACCACACTCCTTGCCTTAAGCATGTGGGGTTGCGACTGCAATGAATTTCACTGTCCAACCCATGTCCATTCAAGCCTGGCACCTCTGACACTGCGCTCTGATCTTGGTCGGGGGCTTGGGTTATCTGGTTCTGTCTTCCCTTGTATTGCCTACAGTCTTGTTTCAGGATTGTCTCCAAGGTTTCAAAGGTTGTGTCCCTTGGACGAACTAGCCATTGTTTTTCCAATCGCTCCTGCTGATGGGTGCATCCCCAGTTTGCCAGGAAATCCGCTCCCTTGTTTCCTTTTCTCCTTATATGTTTTGCCTGAATATATTCAAAGTCGGGGAGAATCTCCCCTATTTCTTGGATTAATCTTAATGTTCTCCAGCTCTGACTAAGTTTGTCCCACTTTGTGCCATTGTTGAGTTTTGTCACTATATTGATTACTAGGTGAGAATCCCCCTCCACTTCCAGGTTTCTATACCCGAGTCTGATGGCTATTTGTAGGCCCTGTCTAACTGCAGTGAAGTCTGCCTCATTGTTATTAGCAATCCCACAACTTGTCGCATAGGTGAAGAGGGTATGGGCCTGGGAGTTTTGGAAGAGGCCCCCCAGACTTGCTTCTCTCGGGTTACCTTTGGAGGTCCCGTCGAAGTTAAGCTTGATGACACCTTCGGTCGGAGGGGAAAAGTGGGACCTGGAGCTCGTGACAGCTTTGCTTGTCTTCCATGCGTTACCGTTGACCAGTCCCATTGCTAAATTTAGTTTTTGCAGTATTTGTCCTTCTTGGGGTGGCACCTGCCAATCTTTTTCTTTCCATGCTTCTGCTAGTATTGTTTCTTTGATGTTCTGAACAACACCTTCCCACACTTTTTCTTGCGAGGTCGTTTTATGCTTGAACAGTCGACGATTTCTCTCTTTCCATATGGCCCATAGGAGGAAGGCCAGGCTTAGGGACCAAGCCCTGTATACCACAGGGTTGGAATAGATGTGGTTTTGCCATATTAATATTGTTTCTTTGATACTGTTTGGATCTCTATCCAACCTTTCGAAGATTGCTCTCATTTGTCTCCATTTTTGTTCCGCAAATGGACAATTGTTAAGGATATGTTCCATATCTTCCCCATTTTGGTTGCATAACCCACAAAGAGAGGGTCCCTGGAATCCTCTTTTCTGTAACTGGTCCCAGGTCAGAGCATCCATAGGAAGTGGGTTACTTTTGGCGACCAACCCCCTTTCCAAATTTTGCTCCATATTTTATCTTGTCCTTCATGCTCTTGCCTGTTTTGAATGTCATAGGCTTCTCTTATGGAGAAAGTGCCTCTGTTGGTATGACCCCATCTCAGGATGTCATCATTGTGACGTATCATTATCTGCCTTGTCCTTAATTCTTTGTCTAGATTGCTCCATTGTTTTGTGTTTACCTCTTGTTCCTAGTCATCTCTAGTCTTCCATTTCTGCCAACTTACCTCTCCCTGCTCCTCCTTCCAATACTGTTCCACTACTTGTGTATCAATATTTCGGATTTGCTAGTATATTTCCGTGATCTCCTGATTCTCTCCCAGTTTCTCTCTTTGCTGCCAAGAGTCCTTCTAGAAGCGAGCCGTTTTCCCATTGCGAACTTCCCAGAAAGCATGCCTTAAGCAACACAGTTCTTCTAGCTATGTTTAAGGATCGAAAGGTCCAATATTTGAGTTTACCCTGTAGTTTTTGGAGGATGTTTTGCCAGCATTTGTTTCTTAGTGGGGTGTCCGAGAGGGACATACCCAGGTACTTAGTGGGTAGGGTGCTTATGCTGAAGCCTAGGATTCTAGCAAGGTAGGTATTCACATTTCCTTGGGTATTGAAGAAGAATACACAAGATTTGTCATTATTGATCATCGTTCTTGAGGCTTCTATAAAGGTTTTTAGGATATTTCTTATACCACTGGCTTCCCTCAGGGTGGCTTGGCAGAAGAGCATAATATCATCCACAAATTGCTGATGGGTGATGGGTAGGTCATTCCTCCAAAGTTTGAGACCTTGGAGCTAGGAGGAGTGTACCTGTTGCTTTATGTGCCTACCCAACCCATCTGCTGCTAATATGACCAAGAAGGGGGAAATCGGGTCCCCTTGTCTCAGACCTCTGGAAGGGTTGAAGGTCTTGGTGGGGTTTCCATTAAGTAGGATAAAGAAGATCAGTGTGGATATTAGAGCGAGGATCCAATTGATCTATCTTTGAGCAAAGCCGTATACGTGGAGGATGCTCGTGAGGTATCCCCAACTCAATCTGTCATAGGATTTATAAAGATCGAGTTTAATCATCATACTTGGGAGCTTCTGGGCTTTGAGGGAGTGGATCACCTCCTGTGAAGAAATAAAGCCAGCAAGGATTTGTCGACCTTCCACAAAGCGTGTTTGTTCCGGGGAGATGAGACTGGGGAGGAGTGGTTTCAGGCGTCTGACAATCAGGGTGGTAATAGTCTTGTAAATGAAATTACACAAGGCAATTGGGCGAAATCCTTGAGGATCCTTCGATTTAGCAGACTTAGGAATTAACGTAATAAAGGTAGAGTTGAGGCAAGGACATACCTTTTGTTTACATCTTGAATCCTCGACGACCTCCATGATATCCTGCCCCATGAATGGCCAAGTGGCTTGGTAGAATTCAGTTGTAAAATCGTCAGGGCCTGGGGCTTTGTTCTTCGACATGCCTTTCACGATTTCCTCAACCTCCTCTTTGGTGACCGCCCTCATCATTGCCTTGTTCTAATCTGCTGTTATCTTCTTAGGGATTTGCTGAGTGACTCTTTCAATGGCTTCCTCCCTGTTTTCCATGTTCTCCATGAGCAAGTCCTTGAAGTGATCGACTAGGAAGCCTTCCATCTCTTCATGCTCTGTTATACGTTGACCCTATGCATTTTTAAGAGAGTAAATGCAGTTGTGCTGCCTGTGGTTCACCATTGCTTTATGAAAGAATCTCGTGTTGCGTTCTCCCTCCTTCAGCCATTGCACCCTCGATTTTTGCCTCCACATAATTTCTTCCTGCTGTCTTCGTTCCTCTATTTGATTGATCAATTGACCTTCCTCTCGTACCATTTCTTTCGTTCTTCCCTCGTTTATCATCTTTTGTTGGATGTCTGTGATACGTTAGCTACGTTTTGTCTGGTTTCTAAGGATATGCCCAAACTCCTCCTTATTCCACTTTTTGAGTCTCTTCTTTAATTCCTTCAACTTCAGTTGGAAGGTATGCATCCTGTTGTAGCCTTGCTGGGTACTTTGTGTCCACCATTCCTCCATCTTTGTCAGGATATCTGGGTCTTTGAGCCAAATTTCTTCAAATTTAAACGACCTATTCTTGGGTCTAGCTTTTAAATCCACTTCTAGTCAAATCGGTTAGTGATCCGACCCCATACATGGCAGGATCGCTGCCTCTATGAAGATATCCTTGCTCATCAGTTGTTCGGAGATTAGGACCCTATCCAGGCGGCTGGCTATTTGGTGTATACCCCCTCTTATGTTGTTCCAAGTATGGATACCATTGATTGTTTCCTTATCCACTAGCCTTTTCCCCCTTTTCCTTGTGTTCCTGTCTCATGGCCTTGATTTGCTTGAGCCCCCAATTTTTTAGGTTGGCTTATGATTGCAGAGTTCTGCTTATCTCTATATCGTTGGAAGGTTTCCTTGTAGAGTTGTTTCTGGTCTTTCGGGATGAATCTCTCATCCAAGTGTCTCCATTCCTGTAATAACCTCTTCATAACTTGTTCCTCTATGCTGAGATCTTCTTTCTGGTTGTCTATTTCCATTAGGGTTTCCACCATTTGCATGTTTTCTTCCGTTCGTTGCTCTTCCTCTATCATCACTTCCTTCTTCCTCCACCCCGCCACACTCCTCCACTTTTTTGCCTTCCTGCTTTCCTTTGTATTGCGAGGATTCCTCCTTCTTCGCCTCTAAACCTTCTTCCTACAAGACCGACAATCTATTTTGCGGCCTTTTCTCCTTTTCTGTTTGATGAGCCTTGTGGTTCCTGGTTTGTCGAGGGGTTCTTTTTTTTCTTTGCACTTTCGTGTACCCATCTCCTTCCGCTTGCGCCCTATGATCGCCTTCCTTTTCCTCTGACGAATGGAATCTTGGTTGGTTTAGGGGGCAAGATCGGTAGGTGGCCGTATTCATGGCATCTGCGGCAGCGGAACGGTATGTGCTCATAGTCTATCGGTTGCGGCCATACCTCATCATGGTACTCTAGTTCGATGTAGTCTAGAAGCGGTTCCGTTATATTCATGTATACACAAATTCGAGCATAGGAGGTGTCTTGTCCTTTTCTTGTTGAGTTCACGACTTTTACAAAAGTGCCGATAGAGTTTCTGAAGGCTTCTAATATCTTTGGGTCCCAAAAGTCCATTGGGAGGCTGAAGAGCCGAACCCATATTGGCGCTGCCAGGTGTTTCTCCTGGTCCAGGTTGGAGTATTCTTCCCAGTGTCTAATGAAGGGGCCAACATTATTGAAGAAATATGGACCATCTTCAAATATCATTTCTTTATCTTCTAGGTTTGAGAAGACCACTGTGAAAAACCCTTTTGCTCCCAGCTTGAGATCTGTGTGCCCTTTTCGATGCCATCGGTGTTGAGTCCTCTTTATTAGTTCTTTCTATGTCGACCATGCGCCTATGATTTTGCAGATGAGTGCATGGTCCTTCATGTAACTTCTATAATCTTCTAGTTTGTTGTTAGGGATAACGAATCTGGGTTTTTTTTGCAGCCCTTGGCAGACATCTCCCACCCAGTCCTACCTGCCATTTGGCTCCCAAAACCGGTATCCCTTTACCTTTTCCCCCATTCTCACTTGCCGCGCCGTACTAGCTTGATTCTCTTGCTGCTATGTTTCTATAGGAGGGGATCTCTTCCCCCCGTCATGTCGCGCATCCTTTGCTCAGCCGCCGTCACCCACTGGGTGTGACCTCTGGTTTATTCCTCTATTACAGGTTTGGCAGGGTCGTGCTCAGGCTTCTTGAAACCCTAGCCGCCGACTCTTCTTGTTTGCTTGCAAAATGATTCACTATGAATTTTGAATTTCATTTAAATACGAATTTATTTTAGTTGAAATATTGTTTTATTGATAGATTTTTTTGTACTCTTTAATCATTAAAAAAATAAAATTCATTTTTAGTTTAAAAAAATAAAAAATCAAATTAAATAATATTTAAAATCTATCCAATAAATAGTGAAAAAATAATATTAATTAATGTTATAAAAATACAAATAATTTATGAAAAATGGAAAAATTTAATAATTTCAAATTTTAGGCTTCTTGTAAATAGTTTTCGGGATCACCCCAATTCACGCATAGAATTGGATCACCGTCTTCACATCGAAACCAGTTTACCCAAAACAACAAAAAGTTAAAAATAATATTTAAAAGCAAACTTTAAGCCAATTTTTTTAATACATTAATTAATTTTAATGTAAATCAAAAAGAATTTTGAAAATTCTTTATTTTATTTAATTAAGAATTTATTTTAGTTGAAATATTGTTTTATTGATAGATTTTTTTTTTTACTCATTAATCATTAAAAGCAAAAATTAAAATTGATCTTCAAAAATAAAAAAACATATTTAAATTTAATTCAAAAATATTGAAAGAATAATATTAATTTTAACATTTAATTAAAAAATACAAATTATTCTATGAAAATTTAAATAATTTTAAATTTTAGTCTTTTGCGATTTTTATTTGGTCGTAAATAGTTTTATGGGTCCATTGCATATTATGAAAAGTGGTTCATACTCTCTGCATAAAAAACACAATGAACACGACATAACACAAAAGAAACTTTCGGCAAAGGCCGAGAGCCCCAACCTCAAGCTATACTTCATTGTCACCCATAAAACTCAAGAAAATTGATTGAATGTCGAACTAAGAGTATCCCGGTCCACACAAAACCGACATTGTAACCACACAACAAGAGACGACCTCCTTTAAGCCAACCGCTATTATCATGGAAATTTTGTTTTATTGGAAATTTTCTTTTATATAATCTTTTAATCTTTTATCTTTCAATTTAAAATAGCTTTTAACTCTTTGAATGTGAAAGATATTAGTATGAGTTATTTTATTGTCATTTCTTGTTAAATTTTTGAAATACCTTTATATTATGTTTTTTTTTTTGTTTTTTTGTTTGTTTTTTTTTTAACTACTAAAACTTGGTAATTTTTTACTATTCGTGCAAAACTATAAAATATTCTCAACACAATGCCATATTCTAAAACTATCATAATAACAATAATATCAATAATATGTATACGTGAATGGAAATGGTCATACGTGAATGACTTACTTAACGCAGTTGAATCCCAAAAATGATATCTAATATAATGCACTGCGTAAACCCCCATACTTAAATTCAAAAAGAGTCAAGGGATCTCTACTTGAATGGTTCATGAGGCACAATACTTGCTAAGGTTTTGCAAATGGGGAGCAAGCTAAGTGGGCTTGATTGTGGGAAAAACTCCACAGTTAAGCGCGCTTGAGCCAGAGGAGATATGGGATGGGTGACCTCCTGGGAAGTCCTGGTTACCGGGTGCAAGCCCCGGAAGTGATGATTGATGTTATGTGATTCGTTCTCCACATTTCACTAGTTTCAATCCCACTTCTTCACCCCTGTGAGCATCACCCGATGAAATGAGTGCTAAGTGAACTATTCAAAAATCATGAGAAATTAGTCAGTTACGACTACCTCTCATGGAAATGGTCATACGTGAATGACTTACTTAACGCAGTTGAATCCCAAAAATGATATCTAATAATATGTATGTTTTCTTGTGTGGTTAAAACTATCACAATACCAATAATAAGTATGTTTTCGTGTGTATTTGTTTTGGATGTTGTTGATATACAATTCTCTTCACCCACTTTGTTGTGTATGTTTGTGAGCATACAAAATAAAGTGTTTTTGCTATTGATGTATTGATGCTTATTAATATATAGAGTAAAAAAGCTTTCCAATGTGTACTTTTTAGCAAATATAACAAAGTATTTTATGTTATCTTATTTTCTCTGTTTATGCCAACAAAAGTACGCAACAAACAAGTTTGTTGTGTATGCTAATTAGCAAGTATACACAACATGAAATTATCAAGTTATCATGTATACATTAAAAACTAAAATAATAAAGGCTATCCTTTAAAGCAATCGCGTAACAATAATATTCTTCATAAAATTAATTAAAAAGTTATTATTTTTTAATGTTTTTTTATGATTGTTTTATTTTTTTAATCTCTAAACGAAAAAAATGAATTTTCTTTTCATTCAAAAATAAATTTTACAGTTAAATAAGAATTTTTCAATAATATCTTTCCCAACATGCACCAATTTTCTTGAAAATTAAAATAGGGGAGACCTACAGATATCCTTTCCATTCATCTAGAGACTTTAGAAAACTACTAATCTATCTAGCATTGAGACCATGACAAATCTTCAACCTATCTTTACATTTAGTGTAGAGCCATCTCACAAAAAAAAAAGAAAAAAAAAAAGTTCCAAAGAGACTACCTTCATATTTCTATTTTCCCGACTCTTTGAAAAGTGTCATTGGAGAAGACCTGGTAAAATATCTTACCTGAAACTTGGCTACACTTTTCTTTTGACAATTTATCAACCTCAATGTCCTATTCTCAGAATATGTGGGGGAACGAAATCTTAAGGAAAGACGTAATCAAAGACTTGATCCTATCTTTCTGTTAAGCGGATAAATTGTTCTTGCGGACAAGAACGATCTCCCTAGTATTAATTGATATCTAGCAACAAGAAGAACAAGCAAATCTACTTTTCTCTAAACATATTTCGATTCATTAATAAAAACTAAGAGGTGTTTTATAGACCCTACCTCAAGTCCAACGCTAGTTTGTGGCAGCCTTGCTCCAACAGCGTCAAAGAGTTTCCTTTTAATAACCTACAAACACAAACAAGCACACATCAAAGAACACTTGCATAGCTAATATAATAAATCATGTTCATCATTGTGATCAAGGAGTCTATGAAATAAACCATTAAACACGCTCATTGAGAAATGTAAACTTGATTGTATTAACTTTGAGAAAGAAGAACTTTACAACCTTGGTGCCTTGATGTTGTACAAGCTCTTCCCAGGGTCCAGGCAGGAATGTCCTTTACTTTGACAAGCTTCACTCTCTTCCAAATGAGATCAAAAGGTATGTAATCTTTCCTCTCAAAAGCTCAATTAGGAAGACTAAGTTCCAACAACATTTACCCTAAAAAATATTAAGCTTTCAACCTCCCAAGTAACCAGCCCAAAGCTTCATTTATAGTGCATGGGAAGGAGGTTACAGGTCCACCATTGAAGGGATAGAGTCCTCCTTCAAGGGGATAAGCTCCTCACATCAAGGGGTTAGCTCCTTAAGGAATGGGATGCATGCACCGTCAAGGAGCGAACTTGCCAGCGCAAGATTCTCTCTAGAAGCTTCCAGAATTGACTCAAAGTGAGTTTTTAAGAATAAACTTGCGCCTTTTTAACTTTTACAGGGGTTCACACCCATAAATGCAGAAATAGAGCGGTCAGGTGCGCAGGGAATATGACCAATGGGTGCGGTACCGTAGGTAATGCTAAGAGAAAGTGCGAAACCAGAGTTTTAGAGATTTTTAAGGACTTTATCTCATTTTCAAAACTTGATATGCAGAGCCGAGGTTTAAGACTTGCAGAGGAGGTATGTATGAGTGTTGATAGACTCATATTGATTACAGAAAGTTATGGTGACAATTTTTCATGTAACAGATTGCCCCCTAAAGTGCGAAGTCTGTAATAGATGAGGATGGTTTTTTGTCATCTAAGAAGAGTGAAGTACTTTATCATTTCAAGGATCTTCCTGTGGATGTCCCGGTCGGAACCTGTAAAAACATTCAATGATATATATA
>APFE030913303.1:74535-88315 GCA_000404065.3 Pinus taeda
ATGATCATATCATCGCTGAGGTAGGCATTCCCATACTTAGATCAAAACTGACTAGAAACTATCTAAACTGCTCTGATATAGGAATGATTTTGTAATACATCACAAGTATAGACATATGTAGACACAATATGGGCGCAACCATCTGTTTATGAATAATACATTGTATAATGAATAACAAAATTCCTCGTAGCCTGGATGGTGGAAACTAGATCCAGGCTCTTCATTTCTGCTTCCCGAACTAGTACGATTCTATCCATGTGAATGAATGTGTCGAAGTCGAACATGGTAGAAACCACTTGATTACCAGTCAATGATGTAAACTGTTAACAAGTGTGAGAGAAACCACCAACAATGTCAATGGCCCTCAAAGTACTCAGTACAATCCATGAAATGTGAATGAATGAGTTGATGTCGAACACGTCACAGAATCCTTTGATTGAAGGTCAATGATGCAACCTGTCGTCAAAGGAGAGAAACCTGTCGTTGAGGCATGCAGATTCCAAGGTATTGGCGATTTCTAGATCATCTTTCTAGATAATGAGTTGGAGTCGATAGAAAGCGATCCGTCGTAGGCAAGCCCACAAAACGAAATCATAGATCAAGTTTTGAAGAAATGTATTTGGCAAGGAATAACTCAGGGATGGTCAAGATGGATGACAGATATTTTGCAAATGAAAGGTTATTTGAATTGACCTCTTGAACACATAACGACACTGCAGATGGTTTGGTGACAATTGACCTAAAACTAATACCCAGAAACCGGTTGAAAACTTTCAATATGGTTTGATTAACTGTTAGGCAAAGGATTTCCCAACCCAAGTGAATGAAAAGTGTCGTGTTCAAGAGTGGTTAACTTCTTTTCAAAAGACAAAGTATAACAATCAGGTTCATTTTTCTCTCTTTTCCCCCACCATTTCTGGAAAGTACCTCTTTATTTTTGACAAGCTTGAGGAGGATAACATTTTCTTGGTTATAAGCTCATCTTTCGGATGAGTCCAACTTAGTTTAAGATTCGAACCCTAAGAATGAGTGGTCCGTTCCTGTTTGAAATTGAACGGGTCCTTTACTGTTAAATTTTAACGAGTCCAGTATAGGAGAAACTCGGTGTTTTTCAATTTTGGGAGTCAGAAGAAAAACTTAAGAAAACTCCATGGTTGTTCTTTTTCGTAAATTTGTGTCTCCCAAGCTTGAAAAAGTATAAAATAATACTTGATAGAACCGCTTGACCATTACAATCAAGGAGTAATTTTCATAATTAGTGTCTTCAATATGAAAAAGTAAAAAAGTGATCGAAAACACATCGTTTTATTACCAATATCGAACTTGAAACGACAAAAGTCCGGCAATCTTTTCATGTTGATACGGTCATAAAAGAGCTGTAAGTGGACCGTCTTTTTAATTCCGTTTTAATGAGTCTAAAAAGAAAAACTAGGCAATCTTTTCATATTTTACGAGTCAGAAAAGAGCTTAAAGAAGACTCCTATGTTTTTTGTTGAAAATGATCAATTTTCCCTGAAAACCCAATATTCTGCACAAAAACTGCAAACATTATTCATATCTATTTAAAATTAATAAAAATGCATCAAAAGTGACATTTTTAAAGTGAAAAATAAACAAAATAAAAATTCATTTATTCAAAAAATCTTATAATAAGGGCTTTTGCAAATTCATTTTCACCGTTTGACTTTGGAGTAAAAGAAAGAGCTTTTGGTAAGAAAACTTCCTGTGAAGATTGCGGAAAATCTGACCACTGGAATCGAGAACCGTTCTCTTCAGGTAATCCACATCGTCCCTGACTTGCATTTCATCCGTTTCATTTTCATTTTTAGGGCTTTAAAATTCATTTTTTAAAGAAAATTTTGGTTAAAAATCGCTCGCGATGGTTGCGCAGGTGTACCATGTGTACCCTGCGAACCCCGACTTTTTCATACAAACGAAAGAGTCGGGGACCCGCACCTACCCTTAAGGACGAGTGCGAACCCCGCGAAACGTGTTTTGAAACCCTATATTTTCTCAATTGCGCCCAAATGTTTTGAAATTACAATATTATAAACCGCCTATTTTGCAATGCAGACACATAAGATGCTTGTTTGGTGGAAAAGAGAACACGAAGATGTGGATCAAGCCGCATTACTACATCCACCTTCAATACAGGCTTTAAGAGCATGCAAATTATTGAAATTTTGGGCCATACCTGGCATGAGGGCACATGAAGACTTTCTACAATGGCTGGTAGACAGGTGGAGCACGCAGGACCAGTGTTTCATTATTGGTGGCCACCGGCTCGAAATCGAGCCAGAGGACATTTATTTTATGACTGGTTTGCCGAAGAGAGCCGAAGGATTATCTCTATTTGGGTCTAGACCAGGTGGCCAGTCTATCGCTAGTCTCCGACTAGAGTTTTGCAATGTTCAAACTGCGGACAAACGGATAGATGTTAAGGCCATCACCTGTCCTGAACTTGATCGCATTTACTGTCACCAGAATGTGCGGGAGCGAAGCATTGCATCTAGCTACCGGTTCCCAAATGCGCATGGCAGTAGACTGCTTCCGAGACACCATCTTCAACTGGTGCTGTGTTGGCCAATGTGAAAGGCCAACTGACTAGGGCAAAGAATGGACAACTAAAGAAATTTGGATATGGTTACTTAGTTGTGAGCTTTGCCCTAGAGAGGGTACCTATGCTGGTTCCACAAAAACTTACCATTGATGCTGGACTTCCCCGAGATCCTAGGATTATGCGCTGGGTTACAGTCATGGCCCGTCATCCTGAGGAGGGCACTGAAGTTGTTCGATTCCCACCTGAGTATTTTCGCTGGTTGGGAAACCAACTTTTCGTGATACAAGATTTTCCATATGCTGGGATGGATTATCGTGGTGATCCTGACATGGCTCTTCCACTGGGAGAGCAATGGGATGATACAGGTAAAATTGTTTTCAACATTTTTCTAAATTATATATTTTTTTGTTTTTAAATCGTCCAAAAACTGATAGTAAAAAGTTTTAAATGTAGATGTGGGTCCACGGCGACCAGCCGCTCTCTCGCCCTATGAGAGAAGACACCCTGCTGCTGCGACACCGACCCCACAGGACCAATCAGCAGAGACCGTGGCCGAATTGGAGAGTCATCTAGAGTGCTTAACAATAGATATTCCAGAGACTAGCATAGATGATATTCCTCTTAGGATTTAGCGCTATGTGATTGGGGTCCCAGGACCTTTTAGGAGGTTCCTTTGTAGGGTAGCCCGAGTAGTGGTTTCTTATCATGATCATCATGAGGGATAGGATGATCGCCTTTGTAGACTTCATATGACATTCATATCTTTTTGTGCTATCATTTTTGCCGATCATAAAGTGTTTTTCAACCTATGATCGAAGACGATGTATATTTTGACACACTTCTATGCTATGATATATGATTATTATTGGTTATCTTGTATAACATATTTATGGAATGCTTTTAAATTTACTATCTTGATTATTGCAAATGTCTATTTAACATTTGAGAAGCAACTACATCTACTAATGTGTTTAAATATCTTGGAATATGTTGATATTCAATGTAGTCAAATTCACGTTCCAAGAGACGAACTCTGAAAAATAATCTTAATAAAACTGGATTTCTAATGGCATAAACCCTGTTAAGCTGTAATACAACGAGTTCAGAATCTAACCTTACAATCAAACTGTGAATCCCAAATGAGATGGATTCAGATAATAACTCAATCACTGCACTATACTCTGCAATGTTATCCGTTGTTTGACCAAGGCTTACCCCATGCATAGATACGAACTCGTCAGTGGGTGAATAGATAACCCAAGCCGCGGAAGAAATATTCCGTGTACTACGACAGGCACCATCAGCAAAACCAATGTATGTTTGAGAAGACGCCGACATCTACAATATCAAGAGTAAAACCAAGATAAGCAGGAATAACGACAAAACACACTCTAAACTAGGCACACTCTCTAATCTAAAACACACCAAATAGAAAGAAATCTATTCTAACCAGAATCTCCACACCAAACTTTAAGCATAATATCTTTTTAGGTAAAGCCCATTTATGGGTTTTCCTAAAGAGACACCGTCAAAATCTACTAATTCATAGGCCCCTTTGGCCAACTTTCGCTTAACAACAAAAGGACCATGCCACATGGGTACGAATTTTCCAACCCCTAGCTTATCGTTAGCTTGATCGTATAATAAAACTAGGTCCCCTTCCAAAAAATTACGAGGTGCAACATTTCGATCGTAGTGAGATTTTATCCTTTTTGCATGAGTCTCCATTGCTAAAGCAGCATCACGTCAATTCTCATCTAATTGAGCTAATTACAACAAACATTTTTCCTCATCGGAAGTGGCTTGAAGTAATTCTATGGCTATTTGCAACGACAAAATTTCGCATTCAATGGGTAACACGGCTTCCAACCCGTAAACAAGATGAAAAGGAGCAAAACCTGTTGATGTTTTCACTGAGGTTCGGTACGCCCAAAGCGCTGAAAATAACATGTTATGCCAATTCGACCGATGAATACCAATGATTCGTCGGATCATGGTGACTAGAACTTTGTTGATTGCCTCAACCAGACCATTAGCCTGTGGGTAATATGGAGTAGAGCTATCATGACGCAGGCCAAGTTGATCTGCTAGCTCTGTCATCATGATGTTTTGGAAATGGCTCCCATGATTAGTGATAATCGTTTGAGGAATACCGAACCTAGAAATTATATGATTGAAAACGAAAATAGCAGTAGTTTTGCCGTATGCCGAAAATGTAGGCATCGCCTCGGCCCACTTGGTAAAATAATTTACCGCAAGGATAATATACGCATGCCCCTCGGTCGAGTGAGGGTTACATGTTATAAAATCGATACCCCATTTCGCGAAAGGCCCAATGACAATTATGGGGTGGAGAGGAGCAGGTGGAGCACGCATCTTTCGATAAAATTTTTGGCAATTGTGGCATTTCTGGACTGCTTTTATACAATCTTTAAATAACGATGGCCAGAAATAACCAGTGTGCAATCTCTTTTGGGCTGTGGCATACCCATACATATGACCGCCACACGCTCTAGAGTGACAGCCATTCAGAACCTTTTCAGCTTCCTCATGAGTTAAACAACGACGGAAAATAGAATCCACTCCACGACGATAGAGTGTATCTCTAACAATTGTGTACTATTGGGATTGGAAATATATTTTCCTTCGTTGAGAACGAGAAATTTCGGGCCGAAAAGATTGGGTTTGGAGATAGACGATTATATCCCCATACCATGGATCAAGAGTACTAATAAGAAACAAAGATTCATCTGCAAGGGATTCTTCTGCCACAGTTTCGGTATCAGTACGCGGGAAATCACACATTAATTCCGCGAAAACCAAAGACTTTTTTTGACTTGGATTTTTCAAACTCCAGGTCAAATTCCTGCAGGATAACTATCCATTTGGAATACTTGCCCCCTAGCAATTATTTAGTCAAAATATACGTCATAGGGTTACAGTCAGAAAGTACTGTGCTTTTGCGGAGTAGAATGTAGTGACAGAATTGTTGGACAACTTGAACAGCTGCCAGAGCCAATTTCTCCACATGCGAATACTTAAGCTCAGTCGGATTCAAAGTTCGACTAAGATAGTAAATCACATGTTCAACATTGAATTCATCTTCCTGAACTAAAACCATTCCAATGGTGGAATGAGAAGTGGCGAGGTACAAAAGTAATCCTGGTTGTAGTTGGGAGGATGTAATAACGGTGCATGGGTCAACGCGTGTTTAAGCGCATCAAAAGATTTCTGAGCTATCTCATCCCAAAAGAATGGAGTGTTCTGTTTCAACATCTTGGTAAAACCTTTCGTTATCTCGGTGTAGTTAGGAATGAATCAACGTAAAAAGTTTGCTTTCCCTTGCAAACTTTGGAGTTGGTGAAGAGTCGAAGGTGGAGGTAATTTAACAATGGCTTCAACCTTCGAGGGATTGACACGAATGCCGGATTTTGAAACAACAAATCCTAGTAAGCGACCCGTTTCTATACAGAAAACACATTTGTGTGGATTCAACATAATTCGATAATGCCTACATCTCATAAAAATGGCTCGTAAATGAGTGAGATGTTCGACTCTACGTAATGAATGAGCAAGTAAATCATCGAGATAAGGCTGCACAATGTGCTTGATGTTGTGAAAAGTTGCTCCGACGTTCTTCAGCCCAAAAGGTAATTTGCAATAAGCAAAGGTCCCCCATGGACAAATGAAAGCCGTTTTTGGTTGATCAGCAGAGAGTATGTTAATTTGATTGTAACCGAAAAATCCATCCATAAAGGAGAACATTTCACTGCCGACACAATCATCAATTATTTGATCGATATAGGGAGTTGGATAATTGCCATTTGGATAGGCGTGATTAATATCCCTATAATCAATACATATTCTTATCGTTCCTTGCTTTTTATTAATAGGAACAATATTCGATACCCAATCCGTTAAAGGAATCGGATATATGAAACCTGCTCGAAACAATTTCTCAATTTTAGCTTTAACAACAAATTTTCTTGGGTGTATCTGACGAAAACGTTGCCAGACGGGTTTAGCAACCGAGTAAGTTTTGATTTCATGGAAAATAATTGATGGATCGATTCTTGGCATTTCTTCATATGACCAGGCAAACACGTCGCAGAATTCTTGAAATAGGGCTTTATAAGTTTGGATTTCCTCGTCCGTACAAGAAGCACCTATATGAATGTTTTCAATAATTCCGGGTGTCACCGAAATGTCAATAGGAACGGTTCGAGAAATGTTTCCCAAATTCAACTCAGAATCAGGATCTTTCAATGGATTCTGTGGTTCCTTGACATAATTAGTGGTAAAAATAGAGGAGAAATCATTTTCAAAATGATTAAGCTCAGTTAAAAATGAATCGATGATGAAGATCTTCCCATGGTAAATCATCAACAGATAAAATCTCACGAATCTGCTCATTAGTATGAACAGGTTCAGAAAAGGTTGTTGAATCTGAGGTTGAGATTGAGAGTGACTGCCCATGGATCACATTCATTAGATCAATTTTGGTTGAACGGGAGTCGGAAAACGACTGTACCGCCTGATATGCAACTTCAAATGGACTCAAGGGCATGGCATTACCAAATGAGTCCACCTCGGAATCGGAAGGAACGATCCAAGGATGATCAAGAACAATAATGTCCGATGAAATCATATGAATGGTTGCAAAAGGAGGTAATACGTTCGGAGCAAAAAGGAAAAAGTTCCTAGCAAACCAGAATCTTTAACTAATCCCACCCCAACATCCTTATAAGGGATAACTATTTTACCGACATGTTGAATTCTCTCAGAAGAGGCTGTGTCAGATGAAAAGTAAGTCAACTGATCTATTGTAATGATCTTTCCATTATGAGGGAACTTAATGAGCCGAATGACTGATGAAACAACATCAGTCATCGCATAAGACCAACTGCGACCCAAAAGAAGGTTGTAATCTAGAGGGGCATCAACCACCTCCACATCTAGATTAACAGTTTTGCCTTCTACCCCTATAGGTAAATCCTGCAGAATGCCATAAGGATGAAACCCTCGGTCGTCAAAAGCCTTCAAAATTGTCGGGAATTGGTTAAGTGTCGGAGAACCAAGTGATTTCCAACACGAAATCGACATAATACACGTTGAAGCTCCCTCATCAATCAAAGTCCGAAAGCAAGGCCTGTTTTTTACTAACACTGGGATCTGGAAAGCCATTTGATGAGGTAAGCGAGGTGTACTATTTTCTAAATCGAAGATTATAAGGTTGGAATCCTGAATATCAATAGCTCTTATCGCAGACAAAAGCAATTTACGTTGTGCTAGACATAATTGCAACACCTCCAAAGCCGACATTGCTGAAGGGGATATAGCTAGATTTTCAACAATGTTATTGTTCTGAGTAGTTCTCGCATGTGGATTGAAAGTTGACTTCCAAAGTATACCTTTAGCAGGCGGTTTGATTACTAAGTCTGGGTTAGGTTTATTGATTTGTAGCGGATCGGAACCAGGAGGAGTTGAAGTTGATGGATTTGAACTAGAAGATTCTGGTTCCTTACCACCAACATGATTCTTACTTCCATAATCTTGCGATCGCGTCGCAATCCTGACATGGGACATTATCATAATTGGTTTTTCTGAGGCCATTGAGGAAGAACCTATCATCTTACTATCTTGAGTGGGAAAAGGATCCTTCAAGATAGCAGGCGTTTGAGAACCTTCAACGATTTTTGAAACCTCAGCTCGATGTGGACAATCTCTTGTAAAGTGATCCTCATCACAAATGAGACAAGGATAGCGAGGTTTACGTTTCTCGTTAGTAGATTCAGTTTTTTCTGGTTTCTCTTTTGCATTTTGCTTATTTTTCTTCTTCCCTTTCTTTTTACCGCCAGATTTGGATTTAGCCATAGAAGATTCTACAACATGAATATCGGCAGGAACTTCAGCGGAAGCTTCTCCTGTCGGGGAATCTGGTAAAGTTATAATAGGAGAAGAATTCTTTGCAGATTTCTTCTTACTCTTGGTTTTAACTATACCAATCATACCATCAGCGGCATAAGACCCTGAAGGAGTTGCTGTTATTTGATTTTGTTTGGTAAGATTGGGGATTTTTTCGTGTAAAGTACCCGACTGCGTATAAACTAAGTCAAGGTACTGAGCCTGAGCAATTACTTGCTCCTCAGTAACTACTCCTGCCTTAGCTACATCCTTAGTGATTTTTGGTAATAAGGATTTAACAAACGATTCTGCCAAAATTTGATTCGGGATATAAACTTTCACTAAACGTCGTCGACGTTGCCATTCATGAATATGGTCCGAAATATATGTAGACGTTGATTGTTTTAATGAAGTTAATAATTCCGTGCCATTGTCATATTTGACAGGCAACTAAAAATGAGTTAAGAACGAAGTAGCTAACTGACTAAAATTATAAAAAGAGCTTCGTGGCAACTCAATGTACCACTTAGCCGCAAGACCAATTAGAGTGCGTTGAAAAAGCCTTAAGTGAATTGAATCATCTATAATGGAATTCGATGCACACCAGAGGTGATAGGTCATCACATGGTTCGACGGATCCGCTCCAGGTTTACTCTCAAACTTGGGAATATAGCTGGGCAACTTATTAGGCATTGGCGGCCAGTACGGAAGATAATAAATTGGATCTTTCGTAAGGCGTGACAAGTCAAGTAAATCCAAAGTTGCGATGAACGGTAACTGACGGTTAGGGTCTCAAAAACCTTGGGACACAAGACCAGCTCTAGGAGGAGGATACCCAGGATAACCTGGAATTGGATTTGCATTTGGAATATTATATCCTCCTGGAAAACCAGGATTAACCGGACCAAACTGAAGTTGTTGAGATTGAGGTTGTTGATATGTATACCCAGGGTACGGTTGATACTGATAAACTGGGCTTTGCACAGCAGGACCGTATTGATACTGTCCCTGGTACGGTTGATAAGTAAATTGAGGTTGACTTGTGACAACCGTACTTGGACCAAGTTGTCCTACAGGCATCTGAACCGAAGTCTGGATTGTAGGTACAGACTGGGGTAAAGAGGTCTGAGGAGTTGATACAGGAACAATAGAAACTGGAGCTGTCGATACTCCAGAAGTAGGTGGGATAGATTAAACAGAAGCTGCAGTAGTTGCAGCAGTCGATTGAGGCAGAGTTCGAGGCGAACTAGGCCCAGGCTGATGAACTACACCAGGTGCAGAAGTTTGAATAGTAGACTGGACGGGTTGCTGGGTTGAACCGGAAACCATGGGTTGTCCAGGTTGAGATGACAAATGAACATTGGGTTGCAAAATCTGTTGAGTTTGAGATGGATCGCACACCATATTCATTCCGGGGTAAGGGCCCATAACAGGTTGAGCATATTGAGGACCATAACCAGGTTGAGTGTAGGATTGGTAATTTCCAGTTTCTTGAACAAATGGTTGACCAGAAGTTGGTTGGAAACCTTGAGATTGATATTGACCTTGAGGTTGATAACCTTGAGGCATGTATGAAAACTGGGGTTGACCTTGAGGTATATATTGATACTGGGGTTGACCTTGAGGCATATACTGAGTCTGAGGTTGACCTTGAGGCATATATTGAGTCTGGGGTTGACCTTGAGGCATGTACTGTCCCTGAGGTGTGTACTGACCTTGAGGTTGCCCCCCAGGCAGAATTTGACTGCCCTGAGGTTGCCCCCCAGGCGGTATTTGACTGCCCTGAGGTTGCCCCCAGGCGGAAATTGATTACCTTGAGGTTGCCCCCCAGAAGGAATTTGACTACCTTGAGGTTGCGGATTGGGAATAGCACCAGACATCATAATAATTTCTTCTACACTCAATGGTGGAGTTCCGTTATGACCACTTGATACCCCATGTTTGATGGGTTCAGGAGACGCTCTTGAAAAGTACTAGAAACTGACTAATACCCAGACGGAACAAAAGGATCGCCATATAAAAATGTTTCTGGATTTTGAGAAAACATGGATGACCGGTATGACATATTCGAAGGAGGATAATAACCTCTGGGCGTTGGATGAAAAGGAATACGAGGTGGTGAAGCAGCGAGACCCGGGTTTTCTAAAAAGTTCGTCAAAGATACATACCAAGTGTCACTTCGAAAAGGACTGTAAAAGATAGATTCACACTCCCTAAGTTCTATAGTCGGTTGATTTTCAAGGGGATTTACATCATCGTCCGGAATAACAAGTTCTTCAATAGAAATGAGTCCCGTCGGAAGATTCTGGATAATGACACTTCCTACCCTGGGTGAACCAGGACCACTAGAAATTGGAGAAACAAATCTTGAGGATGGAGTAGCAGTAGGTTCAGTTTCAGATTCAGAAATTTCAGGTTCCTCAACGAGTTCACCAGTAGAAGAAAAACTACCAGTAAGCTCGGAAACTGAAAGTGGTTCAGAAATATACTCTATTGTTGGAACGTGATAACCAGGATGAATAACCAAAGATGATTCTCCGGCCTCTAGTGACCCAACTCTACTTTCACTAGGTGCGATAAGAGCTCTTAGCCTTTCCAGCTGACTTGGCGTATATTCGGGAGGCTGCCCCCGAAGTCTATGGGATTGTCTCGGTAATTCAGCCAAGATTAATTAATTAATTACTTCACACAAAAACAAAGAAAATCACCTAAAGTCTCTAAAGAACCAAACAATTGAATCACACATCTAATAATCTAAGGGTTCAAACCACACACAAACAATATTTTTCCGTACCGAAAACACTAGTTGGTGATGAAATTCAACCCCGCAGAATTCAATACATAATGACAGTTGGAATAGTTACCCCGACAACCTGCTTAATGAAATAGACTGGCACAAGTTTCTTCACAAAATTGTCTCGAGTGAAGATAACCCCCCAGAGAGTCCAAGTGATTCTAGTCGACGTTTGCTCCAGGTACAGTGGGATCTTCCCTCCAGCATCACCTTAGGAAAGAATCCTATAGATAATGGCCACTAAGGTTACCAACGAAAACAAATATACTTGGGGGAACAATCTACAATCCGATATGCACGCAAGGGCAGAGTAACAAGCTCAATCCCCTTGAAGGCTCCTTGACATAATCCAAGGTTTACCAACAAGTGACCCCAAGCTCCTCAACAATGGTCAATTCGAGGTTTACTGTTTTTAATACGTGAATATTTTCTATCATTCCCAATGAGGAAGGATTGATTACCTCACTGGTTCAGATATGATCTCGTGCTTCTCCTTTAAGAGGATCTTTCCCAGAGCATAGATGTAACAATTGGAATTTCTTCCTACCGCAAGATCGACTACTTGCTTGTTTTAACTACCTTGGAGAGTTAATTACTCCCTACTCCAAGATACTAGCCTAAGCTATGTTGGTGAATAAGAGCCCTAGAAATAAAAAGATTGCTAGATGAATTTTAATTAAGCGTTAATTTTATTGGTTGTTTCTTAAGTCAAAATGTATGGAGATGAAACTTTGTGGTGTGAAGACTCGACTCCAAAATGCTAAAAAATGCACCTAAGATGATCAATTCTTTTTCTTTTCAATGAATCTCTAGCTAAAGGAAGAGTTGAGAATGCAATTTCTTTTGAAAACAAAACTTTCTTTCAACATAAAAACGAAAAGAAAAACTTTTTTTGTCTTTTTATTTTTCAATACACTCAAACGAAGCTACTAATTATTCTCACGAAATAAATCCCTTTTCGTTTCAACACTCAAAACTAGAAAAACAATTTTTTCAAAAGAGAAACTATAATTTCTAGACAACACACTCAAAACTATGAAAAATCTAATCTTGAGATCTAACTTCTTAAAACTAATTGAGATAAAATATTCAAATGTTTTTTGAGGATGTTTTTACTTAGTTATTCAGCAAACTAAGGATTAATTCGTTCAGTAAGACAAATCAACCAAAAACATCTAGCTATGTTTTTATAAAAATGAAATTCACAACTTATGACCAAGTTCGTTCAAAGTTTTGCAAAGAGAAACAAAATTGATTTCTCACCAAAGGAAGATCTCACAAACCAGCCAAACTTATCAAGAATACAAAAGATTCCAGGGTGATCTAAGGTCTCTTAGGCTTCTAAGCTTCAATTCACTACAAAGACTGAGTGAAGACCGAACCAAGCATGCAAAAACTTCTAGAAATTCATTCAAAACACAACACCAATGGAACTTACTTATGAGAGACTTTTAATAGGATATATGTAGATCTGGGCAGAGGATAAGAGTAACAAAAAGAACCTAAACTAAACTGGACGAAAAGATTTCAAGATTTTCAAAAATTTTGACAGGGTCCGCAGGCCCCAGTGAAACCAGGTGCGGTACCGCTCTGTGCAGTAAAGTAATAGTGTAGACAAGTCCGCACTGTAACTTAAACAGAACGTGCGGTCCTCATAAAAATTTCTAAAAAATAAAAAATCAATCCAGGGCTGACAAACTACCCAATCCCACACACATCAAGCAAAAAACCAGAAACAAAAAATCAAGTTTCTCGAATCAAAGATAAAGGAAAATTAAACAATCAAATCTCGTCCCCAGTGGAGTCACCAATTTGTTAAGCGGATAAATCGTTCTTGCAGACAAGACCGATCTCCCTAGTATCAATTGATATCTAGCAACAAGAAGGACAAGCAAATCTACTTTTCTCTAAACATATTTCGATTCATTAATAAAAACTAAGAGGTGTTTTATAGTCCCTACCTCAAGTCCAACGCTAGTTTGTGGCAGCTTTGCTCCAACAGCTTCAAAGAGTTTCCTTTTAATAACCTGCAAACACAAACAAGCACACATCAAAGAACACCTGCATAGCTAATATAATAAATCATGTTCATCATAGTGATCAAGGAGTCTATGAAATAAACCATTAAACACAGTTCGTTGAGAAAAATAAACTTGATTGCATTAACTTTGAGAAAGAAGAACTTTACAACCTTGGTGCCTTGATGTTGTACAAGCTCTTCCCAGGGTCCAGGCAGGAATCTCCTTTACTTTGACAAGCCTCACTCTCTCCCAAATGAGATAAAAAAGTATGTGATCTTTCCTCTCAAAAGCTCAATTAGGAAGACTAAGTTCTAGCAGCATTTACTCTAAAAAATATTCAGCTTTCAACCTCCCAAGTAACCAGCCTAAAGCTTCATTTATAGTGCAAGGGAAGGAGGTTACAAGTCCACCATTGAAGGGATAGATTCCTCCTTCAAGGGGATAAGCTCCTCACATCAAGGGGTTAGCTCCTTAAGGAATGGGATGCATGCACCCTCAAGG
>APFE030913303.1:115450-131892 GCA_000404065.3 Pinus taeda
TGTAATTCTACTCACTATAGCTGAGATTCAAGCTACAAAAAGTCAATTTTCTCTTGTGCATTTTGTAGACAGACCTGAATGTCCGTGAGAGAAACTTTGTTGAATTTTAATGTATCATGAGTAGTAGACAATATCATAGTTTTGAGGAACTCTAATACTTCATTGATTCTGGCCATTTTCATTGAAAAAAATAAGGTGAATTTCACAAATACAGATTCTTGATCTCAAGACATATATAAATAAGCCAAGTCGTAAAGATATATAATTAGTTCAAAATCATAATTCAATATGATTGAACATATGAAATATGCAAGCCTTCAACGTATTCAAAGCAGCATGCAGTAGTTCCAGGCCGTGGATTTTCAACTGCCCCCATTCAATTTTGAACAATACAATGCCAAAGAGATTGCCTTATTCAATGCTCAATGCTCAACATTCAAATGTTGATGCTAATGCACCAATATCTACGCAACTCCAAGTTATTTAATAGTTGGATATTTCCTCTCAAACAATGCAAACAATTCACATTGGGTGAGTAAAATATCAGTGCACAAATAATAATAGCTTCAACATTGCATTCTATGCAGACTCAAAAGGTTCAGTAATGGTGTTCTGGTGACTAGAGGCATTGGCATTCTGGTGAGGGATAACTCTATGACTTTCATGGATAATTTCTCATCGTGCTTCAAATAATGTTTGCAATGCATTAGATCTTCTTCAATGCTTGGCATCACATCCTGATACTAGAAGCCTTTTCCCCAACGCTCATATTCTTTATATCTATATCCTTTCTAAACACTGTCAACATGACACGGCGATTTGAATACCTATGACTTACTAGCCTTGGAGTGATTGCCGCACTTGTGAAGGTGGATGGCACGAATGCCAAACATACATCTAGAATTGCAGAACCGACAGTTATACATAGAATAAGATGTTATACATAGAATAAGATGTTATACATAGAACAATTGTACAGAGTATCAGATTAAGGCAACAACAGTGGTAATTGGACGGAACATACCATGGCTGGATCTACCAAGAAGCGCAAGGGAAATAGTGAAGAAGGCAAGGCTAAGAAGCTATCACCATACTTCAATTTCTGCAACCTCAATAGAGAAAAGGTCAAGCAATCGCACCCTAACATCCCCACAACAAAAGCTCTCTCTCAGCTATGGAAATCCCTCACAGATGCAAAGAAGGCAAAATACAATCAACCTCATCCCCATTTGGAGTCGTCAAAAGAGGATAAGCAGTTACAATGGAAATAAGAGTAGGAATCTCATTCAGTCGGAGCAGATTCGCCACAAAATGGTGATACCCAGAAGGAGAACGAAGATGAAGAGGCCGTGGAGGAGGGCAATGAAAATTCAAATGCAAATGTGCCACCGTTTCCTCTAGCTCGATTGAAGCGAATCATAAAGTTGGACAGAGATGTTCGTCAAGTAACTTGATGAGAGCGATTATGAGGTCTTAGCGGAACTTGATTAGCACTTCCTTTCGGTGTCTGAGAGCGATTATGAGGTGATATCCAAAACAGTTAATAGATAAAGATGCCAAAGGATCTTGAGCAGTCCAAGAACTTGGTTTCACGCAAGGCTAGGTGTTCTAGATATCATCTTTACAATGAGCAGCGTCTTATCTTTGGAGAAAACTCATTGAAATATGAAGAAATCAATGCTTAGAAGAAAGAGTGGGATGATACAGTGTGCCTAGGTTGTATGGATCATCCACATAATGTTTTGCTTCTTGGATGTGCACAAGCGTTCAGGAAACACACACACACACACACATATCGAAGCGCTGCTAATTTTTATAACAGGAGCAGTGAGAGGATATCTGAGGAGCAGCATACAGTGTATATGGGAGCAATGTAAAACGTATTGGGAGCAGTGTATATGGGAGCAATGTAAAACGTATTGGGAGCAGTGTATATGGGAGAAGCATATATAACAGGTAGGGAGAAACGTTGCAATAGAAAGGAAGGAATCGACATGGATTCATGTATTTCATGGCCGGCGTTAGTGACACTACAAGATAAGTGACAACAATACCTGCATCAACGTCAACATCATGTAGATGAAAGATCCGATCATGGGGCCGAATTTTCCACCATCAGAGACATAGGTATACCTCGTTGATTAGAATCAAAAATTTGCATTCCTTTTCATTCAAGACGTTGTTACTTTTGACAGAGATCTCACAGTTCTATAGTACACGAACTGATCAATGGCGTTCACCTATAGTTTGCAGAGCTATATTCATTCAACGTTATAGTCTAATGCCCATCCCTGTGCTTTCCCCTCGATAAACAAACCTTCACGGGCTTTGAAACGGAACGCTAACAACACTTAAGGGAGGAATACAGTGAAGAGACTTCAACACATATTCATTGTAACTTTTCCATGTCAGGCCAACTGCTTCATTCACTGAAGACATTATGGAAAGGATTGTCAGATCTGCATTATGGAAAGGATTGTCACCCCTGGGTTATATCGGAAAATGCCTCTATTGAAGTGGCGCAGCTCCTTCAATGTAGATCCGAAGAGAAAAATTTCAAGGAATTAACTGCAGATTACAGAGTTTCTATAAAGGAAACATTTATGACACAAAGTAGAAATGGAAAAACTGACATGCACAGAGAGGCCACAAAACTTGTGGCTCAAATATGAGTAGGACAAGAAATCGCCTGCTCTGATACCATGTTAAACACACACATGGTAGCAATAGAATATTAAAGATAAGCATGAGAGTTCATCTATTATTAACAAATGGTATACATTTATAGTGCATTCATATGAACTTTAGTTTCGTATTCCAAGGTCTCTTAGACTTCGTTAGTCTATTCGGCTTCCACACCAACCCTTAGAGGATTAGGTGTCCAACACTAAGAAACAAAAACAAAAATTGGAAGAGTTACTACAGGCATACATGGATGTGTTCCAGGATCCTAAAGGTTTACCATCTAAGAGGGAAGTGGAGCACGAGATCCAACTATTGTTGGACTCTCCATTGCCAAACATTGGGCTATACAAGTAGGTTGTTATAGAAGTAAGTGAGGTGAAGAAAAAATTGTAGTAGCTACCGGAACAGGGTGTCATTCGACCGTGTACATCACCATGTGGGTCACCCATCATCATTGTGCCAAAGAAGGATGGAACTTAGTAGATGTGTATAGATTATAGGGAATTTAACAAGATCACGCTCAAGAACAGGTACCTCTTTCCCAGAATATATGATCTATTGGATCATTTATATCATACAAAATACTTCAACAAGTTGGACTTAAAGTTTGGATATCACCAGGCTTGAGTCAAAGAAGGAGATACTTGGAAAACCGCCTTAAAAACTAGGCAAGGTTTGTATTAGTGGTTAGTCATGCCATTTCGATTATGCAATGCACCAACTACGTTTATGATATTAATGAATGATGTACTATGCCTTTTTATAGATTCATTTGTTATTTTTTGCTTGGATGATATAGTGGTATACAATTCCACCTGGGAGGAGAACATATCACATTTGATGCAGCTGTTGAAGACATTAAAGAAGCATCAATTTCTAGAAAATCTCAAAAAGTGTGAGTTTACACAATATCTTTGGTGTATTTGGGGTATTTGATAGGTGGAGGAGAGTTGAATATAGATCCTGTCAAGATGTAGGCCATCATGAAATGGAAGATTCCTATTAATGTTTCTAGAGGTTAGGAGTTTTGTTGGCGTGGCACAGTACCTGAGGAAATTCATAGCTTTGTTTTCAGTGGTAGTAGCACCACTCCACTCCCTAACAACAAGTGGAAAAAGTTTCTAGTAGGGAAAGGGTCAACAGAGGGCCTTTGAGTAAGGAAGAAGATCAGTCAAACACCATTTCTGGCATTACCAAACTTGGAGTATCCCTTTGAAGTGGAGACAAATTTGGATGGGTATGTTATGGGAGCGATCTTGATGCAGGGAGGAGGGAATGTATGCTACCATTCTGAAGTATTTCATGGGGCAGTTCTTAACTACCCTACCTACGAAAATGGGATCTATGCCCTGGTGCAAGTTGTTAAGAAGTGGAAGCATTATCTCATGGGAAAGGAGAAAATAATCCACACAGATCACTAGCCACTACAATACCTATAGACCCAGAGTAAGCTACAACAGACTAGGCATTGCAAGTGGATGGGGTTTCTACAATAGTTTCATTTGGTGATTAAGTATAAGAAGAGAAACACAAATAAGTTGTTCGACATGCTCTTAAGGCTACCCACATCAAGGATCACAGCTTTTGGGATTCTTATGCACCTAGAGCCATTCACCCATCATGTATACAGAGAGGCATATTCAGAGGATGAGGGCTTCAAGGAGGTGTTTCAACAGTTGCAAAGTCAGAGTCATGTTCACGATGGAAACAACACTGTTGGCTAGCATCTCCATGATGGGTTACTCTACAAGATGGATGAGTTATGTGTTCATAAAGGTGAGCGATAATAACTAATTAGAGAGGCTTACACCTCTAAGGTTGCAGGGAACTTTGGTGTCGGAAAGAAAACGACCAACTTGTAGAGGTATGCGTATTGGACCAAGATGCAATAATAGGTAGCTAGGTTCATAAGTGGATGCATGCTTTGTTGTACCAACAAGCCTAACTATAGGAAACTAGGTTTATCTCATCCCTTACATGTACCCACTCATCCTTGGGAAAACTTTTTCATGGACCTTGTGGGAGGTTTACCAACAACCAGGAAGGGACATGACTTCATGTTCATGGTATTTGACAGGTTCAACAAGATGTGTGTTCTGATGCCCTGTAAAAAGATGATTAATGGGAAAGAAGCATGAAAATTTCTCTTTGGATAGGTCGGGGTGCACTTTGGGATACCAAGGAGCATCATTTCAAACAAGGACACAATATTTCTTATTGCATTTTGGACTACATTGTGAGGGAAAATGGACACAAATTTGAAGAGATATACATCATTCCATCCATGAGAAGATGGGAAAATAGAATTAGTCAATAGGACTTTGGTACAGCTTCTGAGGGGATACAAATAGAAGCATCCGAAGACTTGGGATGAAAATCTATTATATATATAACATTCTTACAATAGAGAAATCAACACTTCTACTGTAAAGTCCCCATTGAAACTTATTTTCGGAATTTGTCGCCTTCAAAGTTGGAAATTGCATATGGATAGTAAGGAGTGAGGGAATATCTTACAAGAGACGCTTTGAGGGCTGAAAAATTTATAGTGAAGATATGGAAGATCCATATATAGGTACAAGAGACACTGCAAAAGTCATAGAAGAAATACAAGACCAGGCATAATCAACATATAACAAAGAAATCGTTCAAGGTGGGAAACATAGTATGGTTATAGTTGAACAAGGAGAGGTTATAGGGGCCTAGTAAGAAAATGAAGGCTCTACATTATGGTCCCTTTGAGATACTGGAAAAAATGGGTGATAATTCCTATTGAATCAGTTTACCACCATATATGTGCATTTACTTAGTTGTGAATGTAGAGAATCTGAAACTCTATGATCTTTCCATGATAGATTAGGAAGAGGAACAAGTCCTACCTTTTGCGGAGGATTTGGAACCATATACTTAGGAAGAGTTGATAGAAGATATAGTTTCGCAAAAGAGGTCCAAAACTATAAGACAAGGGCAACATGACTTTTCGTAGATTTGGTTGTGTTGGGTCCTTCAGTTTTTGGTAAATATTAACTAAATATTGACTGGAAAAATGTTTTGGAGAGGATAAGGGGAAGAAGGAAAGTAAGTGATTAGACCAGTCGGAAGTTGAGAAAAGAAAAGGGAAGTGACAAGAAGAAGTTAGGAATGATTATCTTGGGACTTGTAGAAGCCACAAAAGAAGGATATGTGTGTTGGTTTTGAAAGAATCAAGGTGATAAGGACCAAAGCACCGAGATTTGTCAAAGAAGACCAGATCAAGTGAACAAGATCAAAGTGGAAAAAGTGGACCAAATAAAGCGGGTGGGATCAAGGAATGAAATATATAAAAGGCTACAGGAAACAAGCTAGAGATATTATTTTTGCTGAGGAGGAGGAATATTGGTGTTGCCATCAATGTTAAAGGGGGAGAATGTTGGAAACATTGCTATTGATTTCAAGTTACGCTTATTGATTAATGTCGATGAATGTTATTGATGTCATTGAGCACATTAGTGATAATTTATGTTGAATGAAAAGTGTACATAAATGTTGAATGTTGAATATAAAAGGCTGAAAGTAATGTGAAGTGCAAAGGTTGTGTTAATCAATGTGAATGCTAAACATTGAGACAAAAGTTGAAATACATATATTTATGAGAACAAAAATATGAGCAACACTTCAACATCAAGTGAACAAATGCAAAGTAACATTTTCGGTAAAGTACAAAAGGAAAAAGAAATGAACAATCAAACAACAATCTATCAGAAACCTCACTTCTTCAAGAGACAAGATTGTCAAATGTCAAAATGGTTAGATCCTCAACCAACGTTCACTACCAAGTACAAATAGTTGTTTTATGGATATTGTTATTGCTATAAAAAGTTTGGACATAAAGCCATAAATTGTAGAGCTTATGTGAGAAGAATTGATTTTGGAAATTTTAAGATGAGAAACAATGGATTCACAAACATTAAAGCAAACATGACTCTAAAAAAAATGCATTTGCTCCTCTCCTTGATGTCACTAAATGTTTCTATTGTCACAACTTTGGGCACAAGTCTTATGAATGTTAGCTTAAAGACAATAGAATAACATCTCAAAACATGTATAGAACAAATGGATGTGTGCAATGGAGAAAGAAGGTAGAAGAAAAGAAACCTGATAAGTGTTATCTAGTTTTGTATGCTCAAGGTCAAAACGATAAATGGTATGTGGATAGTGGCTGCTCTAGACATATGACATGAGATAAAAGCAAATTTGTTTCGTTGAATGAAAATAAAACTGGAAATGTCACATTCGGTAATGATGAAACGGGAAGAATTAGAGGAAACGGTACAGTCAGTCTGAACAATGGAAGATGAAAGGCTCAAGATGTATTGTTTGTAGATGGTCTAAAACATAAATTTTTGAGTGTAATTTAGATGTGTGACAAAGGGTATGATATTCTCTTTAGAGCTCAAGACTGTGGAATCAGGTCAACATCTACAAGGAAAGTTTTGGCTAAAGGAGCTCGAACTGAGAATAATGTATATATATTGAAAGAAGAGAGTGAGGAATGCTACATGAGAAAACAAGATGAATCATGGATATGGCATAGGAGATTGGGGCATCGTAACTTTGATCACATCATCAAAATTAGCAAGAAGAAAGCAGTCAAAGATCTACCAACAATAAAGAAGCCTCAAAATACTATTTGCAAGCCATGTCAAATGTGTAAACAAACATGAACATCATTCAAAGTCAAATATAAACTATCAAGTAGCAAGCCTTTGCAACTAGTTCATATGGATTTGTGTGGGCCTTCTAAAATAGAAGCACAAAGAGGAGAACAATATTTCATGTTGGTAATTGATGACTATTCAAGATTGACTTGGGTGGCATTTCTCATAAATAAGTCAGAAGCATTTGAGAAATTTAAAACGTTTAAGGCATTGGTGGAAAATCAAACAGAGTGCAAGATAAAGTGCATAAGGAGGTGAATTTACATAAGATGAGTTTCCAAACCTATGTAATGAATTTGGGATAAAACAACAATATACTATTGCAGACACACCGCAACATAATGGAGTCACGGAGAGACAAAACGGGTTTGTTCAACAGATAACCAGAGCCATGATGCAAGAAAGAAACATTACTCAAACCTATTGGGTAGAAGCAGTGCATACAATGGTACATATTCTCAATAAGGCACATCTCACACCGAATTGTGATAAGAAACCTTATGAACTATGGAACGGGAAACCAACATCAATCAAGCATTTTAAAGTATTCGGGCGTAAATGTTATATCAAAAATAATGATGAAAAGCTAGGAAAGTTTGATGCTTGATTTGCTGAAGGAATATTTTTGGAATATCGTCAAAAAGAAAGGGATACATATGTTATAATAAAATATTGCATAAGATTGTGGAGTGCATAGATGTTAAGGTTAACGAAGAACCTCCCAAAAAAAATAAGAGCACAAGTTTTATCAATCATCCAGATCATCATCATCATATTAGTAAAGAGAATGAAGTACAAGATGAAGAATTAGAAGATACAAAAACTTATTCAAAAAGACCCTTAAGACACTCAAAAAAATAATCCTGAGAATCAAATTATTGGAGATAGAAGTGGAGTACAAACAAGGAGGCAACTAGCAGAAAAATCTGAGCAAGTTCATATAGCGATGTTGTCACAGATAGAACCAAAGAACTTTGAAGAGGCGAGTAAAGACAAAAGTTGGATAGATGGTATGAACAAGGAGTTAGATAAAATTGAGAAGAACGAGACTTGGGACTAACACCCAAGCCTATCGTAAAGAATGTCATTGGCACACAATGGGTATTCAAAAACAAGATGAATGAACAAGGTCGCAAGTTTTTAGAAACAAAGCTAGACTAGTGTGTAAGGGTTACTCACAAGTGGAAGGTCTTGATTATGAAGAGACTTTTGCACCAGTCACGAGACTGGAGGCAATCAGGATGTTTATGGCCTTTGCATGCTACAATGATTTCAAGGTGTATCAAATGGATGTGAAGTTGCCTTCCTAAATGGTGATCTTAAAAAAGAAGTCTATATGGAAAAACCTGAAGATTTTTCATTGAAAAATAAGCCAAATTATGTTTATAGGTTAAATAAAGCACTATATGGTCTTAATCAAGAACCACGAGTGCGGTACTCTAGACTAGACAAGTACCTTCAAAAACAGGGGTTCAAGAGAGGAGGAGTTGAAATTAATCTATACATAAAGGATGATGGAGATGAGTTACTAATTATAGTTGTGTATGTGATTATGTTTGGCAGCAATAAACATCATCTAATAGAATGGTTTGCTGAAGAGATGAAGACCAAGTTCGAAATGTCTATGATTGGAGAACTTACCTTCTACTTAGGGCTCCAAATCCTACAAAAACCTAGAGGCATATTCATTTCTCAAGAGAAATACCTAAGAGATATGTTTAAAAAATTCCAAATGGAAGATTGTAAACCTATCTCAACCCCCATGACTACGAGATGTAAGTTATGTGCAGATGATGAATCACCTGATGTGGATCAAAAGCTATACAAATCTATTATAGGAAGTATGCTATCCTTAACAACTTCTCAATCAGATATAATATTAGCGGTCGGATTGGTAGCAAGATATCAATCAAAACCCAAGAAAAGCCATTTGTTAGCAACAAAAAGGATTTTCAGGTACTTGAAAGGGAATACATGCTATGGAGTATGGTATTTCAAAGGTAAGGACTTTAAATTGACAACATACATAGATGCAGATTGGGCGAGCTATATGGATGAAAAAAAAGTACAAGTGGTGGTGCATTCTATCTAGGAGAGTCTTTAGTAGCATGGCTAAGCAAAAACAAACATAAATTTTTCTATCTATCGTCGAAGCTGAATACATAGCAGTTGTAGCTTGTTGCACACAAGCTTTGTGGGTGAAACATACATTATATGACATGAAGGTAATTTTTATGAACCTATATCTATTAAATGCGACAATACAAGTGCAATAAGCATTTCAAAAAATCTCGTGCTCCATTCAAATACTAAGCATATACCTATAAAGTACCACTTTCTTAGAGAAAAAGTTTCTCAACAAATAGTTAAGTAGGATTACATACCCACTACAAAACAAATAGCAAATATATTTACAAATCCCCTTGCTAGCGAAGCGTTCGAATATCTAAGAAGCAAGTTAGGGATAACTTTTACAGACTCTCTTCATTGATGTGACTTCAAAAGGAGAACCTAAAACATTGTAGAGTATAAGAAATTGAGCATGATTGAAGGGGGAGATTATAGGAGAACAAAGGAATAATGAAGAGGAGCATGAGGCTTATGATCATATCAATAATTTGAAGCAGTTAAAGAAGCTACAAAAAAAAGGAAGCATCATCAAAGTGTGAAATCAAGCCAAGTTCTCCAAGCTAACAATATCAATTAGGTTCACCATTCAAAAGTCTATTCTTCAGTGATTTTATTTTATGTACACATGTATATATCCAATACATAAACATGTAAATAAATTTCTGCAAGCATACATAATACTACTAAGACAATTACATATATATTCAAATCATGTTGGACGTTAAACCTAACTTATTGTATAATTGCATCATCAACTTTTCTCAAAATTTTTCATTTTTTGAATGCATCAATGTACATTATGATGATCCGTGTTAAACCTCTGATGTATGAAAACCCGAGAGCCATCCAAATATAAATATGGAAGCAAAAGCAAAAGAAAATACATTGACATCAAAGCAGAGGAGTAGATTCTATTTTATTCAGATATATATGCATGCAAGAAAAACAAAAGGTATTTCCAGCAAGCGAAGGAGTAAATTCTATATATTTTTATGTTTGGTCTATAGAAGCATTCATCATGAAGCATCATGAGATCTACATACGAACCATATTATTTGCAATCTCCATGTGAATTCACCTATCTCAACAACTAATCAAATGTTGTACCAATGTAAAGGACAATTTCATGTACATATCCCTTATGATTGCAAGAAACTGCTATTGAAATGAAAATGGTTATGAAAAATAATTAAGTTACATTGCTACAATTTGCTGCATCACTAGGGTCTCTCTAAATCCTTTAGCATTGTTATTATGAACTCAATGATTTGGATGCAAGAAGAGTCAAAGTGTATTCATCATCAATAAAATAAATCTCTTGAAAATCGAAGACCAGAGGAAATTTCGAGAACAACAATCTGTTGAACAAAAGGCTACCATTGCATGCCATTGAAAAAGGAATCACTAGCATTGATTGTTTACATACATTAAATATCTTCAAAGAAAAAGGGATATTCCTAAGAGCTTAAGAAAAACTTAGAGAAAGCACTAGGAAGGAAATGGAAAACCAAAGAGAATTGAGAGCTCAAAGTAATTCACCGATGTAATGAAGAGAATGAGTTGTTGAAGAAAATGTGTTGGAAGGAAAAAGTAACGAAAGGTTAATAATGACAGGTACATAATGGCAAAAGACAGATTGGGAACAATATGACAAGAGAGACAAAGATGATAAAAATGGATAGCCTAGCATAAATACGTTACTAATGCAAATGGTTGAATGGATACTGTTGGAACATAATGATGAAATCGATACATGCTCCAACGTTGATTACAATGACCAACATAGAATAAATTACAAGTTCACTGTGAATTGAGTGTTACACATTAATTGGATACTTAATAGCCTTTGAATGGAGTGTTACAACATTTATATGTTTCACCTATATCATGTCTCGTACTGGTATTAATTCTGGATGAATAATGTTAACTGGTACCAGATTATCGACTATCATTGGGTAAATAATATTATCTGACATGGGAATATTGACTATCGACTATGGAGATACTAAGTATTGGAGCATTATATGGACCAACATCCTCAGAAGAATGGAAGAATGAAAATTCATGGTTCAATCATTTAGAGAAGGCATTGCATATGGCTGATAGTAATAATGTAACCCATGCATTGCATCCAATGTTGAAATTGAATGACTGAAGCTTGAGGCCTCAAATTGAGCTATCACTCAAAAAAAAAAAGGTTTTTTGCCCTAGCGGTCCAAGAGAAAAGGTCAAGAGCATTTAATACATATACGGTTCTCTGGTCCTTACATATATCAACATTCAATATATACCAACGTTAATATATATAGACGAGCATTCTCTGGTTCATACATATATCAACTTTCAATATATGCCAATGTTCAATACATACCATCATTCAATGGTTCATACATACTAGCATTCAATATATATCAGCCTTCAATATATATATACTAGCGTTCAATATATATCAACGTTCTCAACATTATCATGAACAACAATAATGGTGAGAGGTATGCAGCGTTCATGATGAGATTTATACAACGTTAATGGTGAGATGAGGTATGCAATGTTAATGGTGAGATGAGAGGTATGCAACATTAATGGTGGTATGGGTATTGGTAAGCAATGTTAGTGGTGAGAGGTATGCAATGCTAATGGTGAGAGGTAAGCAGTGTTAATGGTGAAAGGTATACAACACTAATGGTAAGAGGTATGCATCATTAATGGCGGTATGAATAATGGTAAGCAATGTTAATGGTGAGAGGTATGCAATGCTAATGGTGAGAGGTAAGCAACGTTAATGGTGAATAATTTAATTAACTCCATCGTTGCATAATGGTGAGCAACCTTTACATAATGTATTAAATCCAATGTTGAAATTGGTGTTAAGGCCAAACATTGAGGTGCGTTAATTCATTACTATGTATGCATGTATATGTGTGTATGCCATCCAAGGTCTCTTGGTAAATAATACAAACAACCAAGTTGGCTTGCTTATAAAATATACAATGTAGAATGGAAAAGTATCCTTTTTGAAGAAAAATAATTTGCATAAGAAAGTGGATGAGTAGCAAGGAAAGAGATGCAAAGTGAAAAGGAGACTTGATAGCAGAACTGTAAATGAGGTAACCAACATTTGTAACATGATGTTGGGATTGAGATATTTTTGTCCCCTTCTATGTTGCAACTTGAAAAAGCAACAGGTTGTAGCTTGTTGAGGTAGGAGCCTCCTGTGGGTTCTAGCCTGCAAAAAACTTGTGCGAGTTGGAGCTTCCCTCGAGGTAGGAGCCTCTTGTAGGTTGGAGCCTACAAATATTATGATGTAATAAGGTGTAACATCTTGCCTTCACATCACTTTCAGCCTAAAATTCGTGGTTTTCTCCCTTCAAGGTTTCCACTTATATTTGGTGTCTTCCTATGTTTATTCTTGCATGTTGTGTGAATGTTTTGAATACTTGATAGACAAATCTGCAAATTTATTTCTTTGACACCTGTAAAATGAATTAAACAATAATTTAGCACAAACATAAATCATTAATTGCACAAGAAGAAGAATAAGTTGATAAAAAATAAAGAATTTGAAATGTTGATTCACCCCCCTCTCAATAATTCCCAATCATAAATATCAAGAGGCAGATTCGTTATACGTCGAGATGTTTCTGAATTGAAAACCAAAGTTTTGTATTTGTGTCTAGATTTTAATTTGGTCTTACTGAGCCTCGCTCTAATATGATTTTCTGAAAGATATTGCGAGCTCTCATAGATCTGTTATGTAATGGTCCACTTATATTAATAAAGGAGTTGCAGGGATTAATTATCTATATGCGTGTATGTAATCGCTATAGTTCATGCGCCCTTTTAAATGTTTCTTATCATGTATTGTTGTGTATTCTAGTATTCATTGTTGTAAATGCTTCCATCTTAATTGTAAGATGATCTTTGAATATTTCTGCAAATGAAGTACAAATACATATGTAATGAATGATCTATTTGTTAAATTTCTTCTTGGCATTATTCTTTGATCCCTTCTATCCTTGCGTGTCTTTGTTGAAAATAGCAACAAGAAATGCTAAAAATAGAATTTTCAAAAATAACATTGCTATAAATAGCAGTTCAGCTAGTGTTGATCTTAGCAACAATGGATGGAAAAATGGAAGTGCTAAAAATAGCATTTTATAAATAGCATTTTGGGATACCTTCCTATTTTAATCAGTCCCTAAACTAAAATAGTGAAGTAAAATTCGAATTTGATCTTAGCAGATGTTTGTAAATTAATTAATTAATTCATCTTGAGTTAATTAGTTAAGGAAAATCAAACATGAAGTCTATGTGGGGACATGCAACAGTTTCTCCATTAATTGAGGAATTTATCCATCAGTTAAAGAGATAAGGATGAGTTGTAATATTGAGTTGTAATTAGTTGACTTAGTTAACTGAGTCAAGTCCAGTTAGATTAATTCAAATAATTTGTTGAATTAATGTAAGTTCAGTTAGTTAATACTTGCTTTCATGTAACTACTGCACTTCAGATAACTAAGTATTCTCTCATAAATAACTCATGCATGTCAGTTCAGACAAAGACCCAATTGAGATCAGATGGAGGGGTAGTGTACTATCAGTTGCTAGAATATTCCTTGCATGTAGAAGGAATTATTTCTTTGAGGATTGCGCAGTTACTTCTTCAGGTTTAATGAGTGTGATGAGGCCAATTCACACATGTAGCTTCACTGGACCCCAAGAAAAACTGTGCAAGAAAATAGGAGGCTTGGGGGGCTTGAGGAGGACATATACTATGTCTATTCAATCTGTGAGTTGTATTGTTTGATTGCAGAGAGAGCAAGATAGCTTGAGAGTTGATTCTTTTTGTAAATTGAACAAGATTTCCACTTTTATGATAATACAGAGATTGGTGTTTTAGGCTGAGGTTTTCCCCAGGTTATTTCTTCTGTGTTATGTGTGATTGATTTCTCATTCTTAGTTATATGTGTTCTCTTGATCTTGCTCAATTCGATTAAGCTTCCGCAAAGTGTTGTAGAAGTAGATCTTGTATTGTGTTTTAGTATATTGCATAATCTGTTGATCGACAGTGGGAATTTCTACATGGTATCAGAGCAAAGGTGATCAAGGCGAAGAACAGTATACAAGAAGGAGAAGTTCGAAGTTTGTGGTTCTTGAATATAGAAATTGAGTTCTTATCACATCTCAATTTCACCTATGGCGTTCAATGGTTTAAGACTCGAGTATGCCTTTGATGGGAGCTTGAATTATATAGCCTATAAGGATCGCATGGAGGCAGTATTAGAGGATAACGGTTTAAAGGAATTCATTGATCAAGAAATCCCCAAGCCTACTGATGCTACTCAACTGGCGGAATGGAAGAAATGTGTGGTTAGAGCAAGGAGAATCCTCTTGGAGGGAGTTCGAGACCACATTATCTCAAGCCTTCATGGGAAGGAGACACCATTTTCGATGTGGAAAACATTGAAAGATTTATATCAGAACAACAGCGATAAAAGGAAGTTGGCTCTGAAAGACAAGCTTCGTAAGATCAAGTGTGAGAAGGGCGACACGATCTCTACATATTTGAACAAGCTCACATCCTGCAGGGATGAGCCTGGAAGTGTAGGGATCACGACTGCTGATGATGACATGGTGAGTCTTTCACTCCTCGGTCTTCCTAAGAGTTGGCATAGCTACCAAGACTCGATTAATGGAAGAGAAAAACTACCAGATTGGGAACAACTTTGGTCAGATCTGATGCAGGGGGAAATAAGAAGAAGCACCATAGATGCATCCTCATCAAAGTAAGATAATGAGGAAAATATAGCCTTAGCGAGTAAGGCGAGGAAAGGGAAAGGGAAGGTGTCCCATCCCAAATCCGATTCTTCCCATGTTGGGAAGAATATTGACAAATCGAAAGTGTGATGCTTTCATTGCCATGAAGTGGGCCGTTATGCTACGAATTGTCCACAGAAGAAATCCAAGAAGGGTTCCTCGAAGGGATCTGATGGTGAGGCACCAGCCTCACAGTTTGAGCTAGATTTATTACTTATCACATGCATGGTTTCATCCATGGTGGGATGTGTGTGGTACCTAGACAGTGGAGCTTCATTCCACCTGTCAGGTGACAAGAATCTTTTCAGTACCTTGGAGGAGAAGGATCTCCAGATGTAGATCGAGATGGGTGATGATGGAAAGTATTGTGTTTTAGGTGAAGGTACAGTTGTGTTTCAGAGGGAGCATGTAGCTCCCCTCACCCTGACTGATGTAAAGTATGTACCAGGTCTAAAGAAGAATCTTGTGTATGTCGCTATGCTAGAAGATAAAGGCTATGATGTAGTCTTTAGTAAAGGAATGGTATTCCTGAGGCATATCGGTACTAGACAGATAAAGCGAATAGGGATTCGAGTCAAGAATCTCTACAAGCTAGAGGTAGACGACTGTGTTTCTTTGAGTTCCAAAGCTGAGATGGTGCAGAGCCAAGATGTTAGCAAGCTATGGCATAGAAGACCGGGCCACTTGCACCATGGAGCCCTGAAGATCATGCAACAAATTTCTACCAGATTACCCAAGGGAAAGCTTGAGCAGACGACTACATGCAAAGGTTGTACCTAAGGTAAGTATGCGAAATCTTCCTTTCCGTATTGAGATATTAGAGCTGGAGCAATCCTGGAGAGAGTTCACTCAGATGTTTGTGGACCATTCTCTACAGCCTCCACCGCTAAACAAAGGTACTATGTTATTTTTATTGATGATTTTTCTCGTAGATGTTGGATCTACTTTATGCAAAAGAAGGATCAGACCTTCTTAAGGTTTTGTGAGTTTAAAGCCTTGGTAGAGAAAGAATCTGGAAAGAAAATAAAAGCCTTGCATAGCGACAATGGTGGAGAGTATGTCTCCCAATAGTTTAAATACTTCTGCATTGCAGAAGGTATTAAACGGGAACTG
>APFE030913303.1:135233-157531 GCA_000404065.3 Pinus taeda
CAAGTCTAGTTAGATTAATTCAAACAGTTTGTTGAATTAATGTAAGTTCAGTTAGTTAATGCTTGCATGCATGTAACTACCGCACTTCAAATAACTGAGTATTCTCTCATAAATAACTCATGCATGTCAGTTCAGACAGAGACCCAGTTGAGATCAGATGGAAGGGCAGTGTACTATCAGTTGCTAGAATATTCCATTGTGAATATTCCTTGCATGCAGAAGGAATTCTTTCCTTGAGGATTGCACAGTTACTTCTTCATGTTTAGTGAGTGTGATGAGGCCAATTCGCACATGTGGCTTCACTGGACCCCAAGAAAAACTGCACAAGGAAATAGGAGGTTTGGAGGCCTTGAGGAGGACATATACTATGTCTATTCAGTCTGTGAGCTGTATTATTTGATTGCAGAGAGAGCATGATAGCTTGAGAGCTGATTCTTTTTGTAACTTGAACAAGATTTCCACTTGTATGATAATACAGAGATTAAGGTTGTAGGTTGAGGCTTTCCCTGTGTTATTTCTTCTGTGTTATGTGCGATTGATTTCTCATTCTCAATTATATGTGTTCTCTTGATCCTGCTCAATTCGATAAGCTTCTGCAAAGTGTTATAGAAGTAGATCTTGTATTTTGTCTTAGTATATTGCATAATCTGTTGATCTATAGTGGGAATTTCTACAGTCTCGATACGCCTCGAGTGAGACATTTCTCCCTCACAGAGGAATGAAAAGGTCGGTGTTGCGCTACACTACAATGGAATATTTTGTTGGTAACTAATGGTTGAGTCTTGGGTCTTCCAAGTCTAAGTTCATGCCAACAAATGGTTATGTTGTCGAGACCGAATACTTATGAGGGGATCTATATCATGGTGTCAAGGATTCTCAAGGGTGACATTCAAGATTGGTGGCACGAGAAGCTTGATTTGTTTATTCAATAACAAGCTCAGCTTTGGTAGAAGAATATAGAGTGGGCTAAGGAGATCTTGTTTGTAAAACCCCCTGACAATCAGTAAAATAATTTCTGGTTCAAATTCCCTGAAGAAATACAAAATTGATTGCGTAGACTCCAAATTATAGCGGGAGTTGGAAACCATATCAAACTTCGTAGAATTTGGACTACAAATAACTTAGTTGAGAATTATAGAAATTTGGAGGTCTAAAATGGGCCTCCTAAGGAATATTATAAAATAATAGTGGAAATAATAAAATAAGATTAGATTACATCATCAAATTTTAGAGGGAAAAAGGAAAAAACTACTTTTTCAACTCATATTTTCAACTTATTTCCCTACGATTTTACTCAATTTTTAGTGGGAGCACTCATTCGATGCATAATTTAATTTCTCATCCAAGGAGTATCCATATTTCATACTTTCGATGGACCCTAATACATGAAAAATGAGAAATACATGAAAAACATGATTTTAATCATGTTTTTCTCATTTTTCGTGTAGTGAGGTACATCAAAAAGTATGTTACATGGGTACTCCTTGGATGAAGAATTAATTTTTGCATCCAATGAGTTCTCCCACTCGAAATTTGAGTCAAAAAATGGTGAATCATCCCCCATAGTTGACATCTTAATCTTGAATCCCATTGGTTCTTAAAAATTTGATTTTGGTTGTACATTTTTGTTTTGAAGCCTATTTTAGACCTCAAAATGTCTCTAGTGTTGCATCGATTGGATATTGATCTAATTAGAGTTGTTGACTTCTAGGTACAGGCAACTTTAGAAGGTTATATCATCAAATTTTCGCATAAAATCACTAATCTCTCTAAGGCGGAAGCAATATTTAAGTACGAGTTGTGGGAAAAGTTGTTGAAGGAGATCCCTCTATGGATTAAAATCCTTATGGTGGAAGAACACTTATTTCCATTTCAAGGAAATACCATGGCAGCCTAAAACCCAAGGTACTGGGGGTAGCATCATTGGGGGAGAGATGTTGCTATGTTGTGGAAGATGAGGGGGCCTTGCGAAGGATGCGAAGGAGTTGTGGAGAGCACGAGACTTTAGAGCGATAAGGGGGCATGGATGGATGATGAATGAAGGGAAAATAAGTTGCAAGAAATTATATATATGAGGAGGGAATTACAACGGATTGGTGAAGTTTTGAGTAGTCTAAGGTTGTGGGTAGGAACAATGGCTAGGCCAAATTGTGGAATAGTGGAGTACGAGAAGGATATATTTATGCCAAAATAGGAGTCGCAAGTGGAGGAGTTATCGGAGATTGAAATAGAGGAAATGGACCTCACCAAGAATCGGGAGGATTTTAGACACCCAAAACACTTAATCAGTCAATTGCGATGAGTGATGAAAATACTCTTTTAGATGAAGAAATGCATTTCGTAATGCGGCGATTATTTTTTGAAGATGATTTGGTCCTCGCAAGCAGTGGTCCACAAACCAACAACACAACTATCTCTCTCCCCAACCTCCTCCTAGTACTGTATTAGAATCATGTTAATTTTCTTTCTAGGTTATCCAAAACTTTAAAATTTCAAACAATATATAACAAATAGATAATAGGCAATTCCAGTGGAGTTGGTAGTTTTGGTGGTATGGCCAGAAAAAATAAATAAATAAATAAATAAATTCATGTAATTTATTTGCAACCTGGTTCACAAGGGTTTATGTATGTTTCTCTTGTACAAACAATTATGGAAGGAAATGTTGTGGGTACATTCACAAGGTATTCAGAGTTTGTTGGTCAAGGTGATGAAGATGTCGGACAACATTGGTATCTTTGTGAGGCTATCTAGAGGGCTAGACAGACTCTTGATGCTTCTAATATGATTGAGTTCCAGACGACATTGTCGGACATATCACTATGATGGTATATTAAGTGGTTTGATTTGCATTCAATTCCAACCCTAGATGATGTTAAACGAGAATTTATCCAAGAATTCAAACTTCCTCATATTGATCAACAAGGTTAGGTAGAATTATCGGATATTAAGCAAAGGGAAGGGTAAATTGATTGGTAGTGTATGCATAGATTTAAGGATGTGATTGGTAAATTAACTTGCTTGATTGATCCTCATCATAAAAAGAGATTGGTTTATCAAATCTCTATTTTCGTTGACTAGAACTCATTTGACATAACAAAATATAGACACATTGTAGGATGCACTAGAATAAGCTACAAAGATTGAAGAAATGTCAAGATATCGAAATGAGTATCGTCCAGGTACTACTTCTAGTGATCCAACCATTATTGGTTTACAACAGCAGATTTCCAGTCTAACAGAAAGATTGAAGGATATAACACTTGCACGACCCATGCGACCTCAATTTTGGTGTACTAATTTCCATGTTGAGGGGAATCATGCCACTGAGTGTCCAAGGTTGCAGAGCATAGGGATACTTATTATGCTTATGGGACCACCCTCGCCACCACCTACTATTGGAGTTGTTCAAGTCGCTACAAGTGTTCCGCATCAGGGACATACTCAATATCATGTGTTCCCAACCCATCAAGGTATGTCCGCCAATGAGTATTGTGAGATTTGTTGTTATTATGGTAACCCACCTTGTCTTTGTGCTATTTTGCAGAAGTACTCAAATGTCCCAAACAATATGTTTTGTGAACTTTGTGGGTCTCCAACTCACCATACATAGAATTGCAAAGCTCTAGATGCTCTAGATGATCATCTTGATGCATTCAGAGTCAACGAAGCTCCTTGAGGATGAGGAGGAGGTGGTTCAATGGGGGGAACAACATAAGGAATATGTATGATTAGATGTTACAAATGTGATAGATTGTCCATTACCAAGAAGGCCTTGGTGTTCTCATTGTCTAATAAATACACATGCTACAAAGGATTATCCAAAAATAATTGCAAGGTGGGAAGAGCGCAACAGGCAAAGAGGAGCAAAATTTGATCAATGCAAAACCTCGAGGGCCTAAATCAACTCCAATGCCTAACATTAATATCATTACTAGAGAGGAAAATGGACTGGAGAAAATAAGAAAATTTTGAGCAACCTGCTATTATAAAGTTTGTGTCACCAAAAACGTCTGATGACCCTAATGAGCAGAAAGAATATTATAAGGATGCGAGAAATCTCCTCATTAGGGCCTCCTACTCTTCCTCAGGAGAATTCCCAGCCTGTTATGGAGTGGTTTAAATTATTTTTGTAGATTATGAGTGATGAACAATTGTCTAGCTAGTTGCACAAAAAGCTTAAGACAATTGTTAAAGATGATTTTTCAAAAAGGCCTATTTTTGCTAATCTTCCTGAACTCCAGACATGTTTGTCAGAACATTAGAAGAATGGGAAGAGAAATTTGTATTGATGCTCAAATTGTAGTCTTTTAGATCAAAGATTCAATGTTGGATTTAGGCTATGATATTAACATGTTGCCAAGGAAAACTTGGGAGGCCTTAGGATGACCCAAGTTAGTATTTTCTCCTATTCAACTACGAACGGATAATTAGTATTGTATTCTTCTAGTTGCTTGTCCTGAAGATGTTGAAGTTAATATTGCGAGAGTGAAGACACATGCAAAATTTGAGGTCATAGATATCATAGGCGATAAAGATACTTACCTGGGCTTGTTGGGGATTGACTAGGAATTTGAGAATTATGCTATTATCAACCTCAAGTGAGAGACTGTGACCTTTGAAGTAGATGGAGTTTGTGTTATACATCCATTAGATCTATATCAAGTCCTAAGGTTTACAAATTCCATAGACAATGTTGAAGATCCTAGTCTTCTAGATCAATTATATTAGCTCACTGCAGGAGAAATAGAAGACTATATCAAACCTACAATAGATGGTTCCATTAGTTGGAGGAGTGTTTAGAGCACAAAAGTTGGTTCAAATGTTACATTGGGCGAGTGGCATTAGGGAAATTTTGAGGTCTAAAATGGGTCTCCTAAGAAAAATGTACAACCAAAATAAACTTTATAAGAACCAATAGGATTCAAGATGATGATGTCAACGATGGGGGATGATTCACCATTTTTGGAGTAAAAAATTAAAAAGATTAAAGAATAATAAAATAATAAAACTACTTTTTCAACTCGTATTTTCAACTTATCTCCATAAGCTTTTACTCAAATTTCAAGCGGGACTATTCATTGGATGAAAATTTTAATTCCTCATCCAAGGAGTACCCATGTTGCATACTTTTGATAGACAATGCTACACGAAAAATGAGAAATACATGAAATAACGTTATTGCAATCACATTTTTCATGTATTTCTCATTTTTCGTGAAGTAGGGTCCATTGAAAGTATGCAACATGGGTACTCCTTGGATGAGGAATTAAATTTTGCATCCAACGAGTACTCCCACTCGAAATTTGAGTAAAACCTTACGGAGATAAGTTGAAAATACGAGTTGAAAAAATAGTTTTTCTTTTTTCCCTCTAAAATTTGATGATGTAATCTAATATTATTTTATTATTTCCACTATTATTTTGTAATTTCCTTAGGAGGCCTATTTTAGACCTCAGAATTTCCCTAATGAAACAAGGAGATCACAAGCTACACTCTAGATGTTACGCAACTAGTTGATATGCCTGTTGGATTGGTATTGAGGTAAGGGATTACCCTACATTCAATGGTATAGGATCTGTTGTCAACTTTGATTAATGAAAATGATTTAAATATTGAAGAAGTGCAAAAGATCCCTTTATTGGATGTTTCTCTACAAACAACCCCTGCAAGATGGTGGGGAGCTCATTGCAATCTACTTCAATACTGGGAATCAAACAAGTTTGTTATGATATGTCGATTTGTCGTTCCAGATAATCATTCAACTAAAATTCATGTATATGAAGGTTATACCAGTTCACATAAGCATATTCACACTTGCAGTGCTATTTGGACAAAAACTGAGCTACTTGCCAAAATGTGGGTGCATCAGTTTATTCACACACTGGGACATTTCCGCAAGCTTGGTACCTTAAGGGAGAAATGAAGAGGAAGACAACTGATTGGGAGTCGTTGATAGTCTAGTTTTCATATGATGTAAGGATAGCAGAGGTTTTGAAATCCATTAAAAGAGTGTTGTTCCCAACTCGAAAGCTTGTTGGTGAGTGTAGTAGTTACGAAGATTTCATACATTTGTATGAATTTGGATTCCATAAAGTTGTTGCTTGTGGTGAAATTAATAAAGAGCTTGATGACGATTATTTTGAGGAGTTGAGGCATTTGTCTTTTAAGGAATCTGAAGGGGAGCGAAATATAAAGGATGATCATGTAAAAGATGCTCTGCATCTAAAGCCATTGGAGTTGTGGAAACATATTAAACATTGGAACTGAAGAAAAGACCAAGCTAGCTTCTATTGGTGATTATTGGGACGAGAAAACCACAAAGGAGTTTTTTTACCTGTTAAAATAATATGAAGATCTATTTCCTACATCAGTTTCAGAGCTCAAGGGAATCAAAGGAGATCTTGGAGAAATGAATATCGTCTTGAAGCTTGATGTAAGGTCAGTCAAACATCGAACCTATTGATTAAATCCAAGGGTGAAAGAGAAGGTAAAGAAGGAAATTGATAATATGTTGGTTGTGGGTCTCATATTTCCAGTTGATGAAACAGATTCGATCATTCCTATTGTGATTCAAGAGAAGAAGGATTCAGATGACATTCAAATTTGTGTAGACTATTGAAGTCTTAATAATTCTTGTGTCCATGATCTGTTTCTTACTCCCTTCAGTGATGAAGTGTTGGGCAATGTTGTAGGTAATGAAGCTTATTATTTTACTGATGGATTTTCTAGGTATCATCAGATTCACATTGTAGAGGAGGATAAAAGTAAAACTACTTTTAAAATAGAACAGGGTTCATATGCTTACCATGTCATGCCTTTTGGCCTAAAAGAATCTCAAGTTGTGGTTTCTAGAATTTTTATTGTTGCTTTTGGAAAGTATATTCATAAATTCCTTGAAGTGTACATGGATGATTAGACAATATATATTCTTTTAAAGAAGCACTCTAGCTTTTTTCGAGTGATGTTTGATTGTTGTCGATAATTGCAAATCTCATTTAATATAAAGAAATGCATTTTTTGTTGTTCCCTTTGGTATGTTGCTTGGGAATGTTTTCTGTAAAACGGTGTTTATGTGGACCCTGCTGAGGTTGCAGTAATTTTAAATATGTTGCCACCCACAAGTGTTAAGAAGTTACGATATACTTTGGGACATAGGATATTATCACATGTTTATCGCAACTACACTTTAATCACTGCGTCACTAGAGAAGTTGTTGAAGAAAGTTGAACGTTTCATATTGATTGTTGAGTGTAACACTACATTTGATACATAAAAGAAAAACTTGTTAGTGTCCAACTATGGTTTATCCATGTTGGAACAAGGACTTTCATGTACATATAGATGCCTCAAGTATTGCTATGGGTGTTATTTTGGCGCAACCGAGAGAAGGTAACCTTGATCATCCCATTTACTTTGCCAACGAAAAACTCTCTAATGCTGAGAGGAATTATACGACCACTGAGTGGGAAGCTCTCGCCATGGTGTAATATCTCCAGAAATTCTGACATTTTCTTCTTGGTGGTCCTTTTAAATTTTTTACCGATCATTCTGCTTTAACGTATTTGGTTAATAAAAATGGAAGGGAGGATATGCAGATGGATTTTGTTGTTTCAGGAATTTTCGTATCAAGTTATCGTTAAACTAGGACACTTTAATGTGGGCCCAAATCACCTTTCTCACTTGGAGTCTAGTGAAGCAGGAGGGTCAGTTAATGACCAATTACCCAATGAATACATGTTCCGAATTGAAGCAATACCAGACTATTTGGAGGATATTGCACTATTTCTGAAAACTAGTAATGCTCTGACAACTTTACAATGACTCAGAAGAAGCAAATGGTAGTATATGTTGCAGAATATCATCTCATTGCAGGCGAATTGTATAAAATGGGCCTTGACCATATTCTGCATTGATGTGTTTTGGATCATGAGAGAGAACATGTTTTATGGGAATGCCATTTTGGAGTTGTAAGAGGCCATGTAAGGGGAAAGGCGATTGTTAGGAAGGTGCTAGAAGATGGACTTTGGTGGCCAAATATTTTTAAAGATGCCAAGGAGTATGTAAGAAAATGTGATGTTTGTCAAAGAGTTGGGTGACCATCACATCGTAATGAACTTCCACTCCATCCAGTTCGAGCTCTTGAGGCATTCAAAGAGTGGGCAGTTGACTTCATGGGGCCTATGAACCCTCCTGCGTGACATTCTCATGCTCCTTACATCATCATCACAATAGATTATTTGATGTGTTGGACTGAAGCATCTCTTATGAAGGATTGCACTACTTATACTACTACGAGGTTTATATTTGAAAATATAATCACCATATTTCGATGTCCCTCACCAGTGATCAGGGATCACATTTTATTAATGAGATTGTTGCTACACTATTGCGTAAATTTATGGTCCAACATCACAAAAGCATCCCATATCATCCATAGCCAAATGGGGATTGTCGAGGCTTTTAATAAAATTTTGGAAAAGGGGCTTACTAAAGTTTGTTCTGCAAACAAGGATGATTGGGATGAATGAGTTCCAACTACTTTATGGGTCTATCGTACTACTGTAAAACGAATGCATAAATACACTCCATTCCAACTTGTTTATGGGTGAGAAGTGCCAACTGAATTTATTGTTCCGTAATGTTTTTATTGCCCAAGCCACAAGATGTCCGGTGATGAATCTATTCTAGAGAGACTATAGGACTTGTGGGAGTTAGATGAGAAACAGTTCATTACAGATTTCCATCAAATTGTTGAGAAAGAAAGACAAAAGGCTTGGCACGACAGACATATTAAAATGAAGTCTTTCTCTACAAGAGATCAGGTATTTCTCTATAACAGCAAGTATCTTAGACATCCAGGTAAGTTGCAAATGTATTGGTTGGGTCCCTTATTTATTGCAGAGATTAGATATTTAGGAACTCTTAAACTTTCTCACCTCGATGGGATTCTTTTGCCTGGTTGGGTTAACAACACATGCTTGAAACCCTACCATGCTCCGTAAAATTTATCTTGGTATAACCTTCTATCCGAAAGGGGGCACCATTTAGGTTTAGGACTGAGTCAGTCGAGTCAATTAGTTTGTTGGTTTGCTTGCATCAATTGTTAAGTTATTTCCTATTTCTAACCCATCACAACTCATTGTGGTTGGGAAAAGGAAAGTGTAAAGTGTCATTCCAGTTGTCTAATCTGTCAATTAATATGAGTCTTGTCCATTATCTAGTCATTATCCTTGTAATAGTAACTTTTCGTAAATTTGATTTTTGCTTCGACAATGAAAGTCATTTTTGCCATTTTATTGTCGTCACATATCCTTTTTGGACTTTCACATCATGCTAAAGGGATTTGTGCCTTGTCTACTATTAATATTAGGATTCAATTTGATTTAGTAAGTTTGCGTACTTAATACCCAACGGTCTAATCATTATGCATTCTTGCGATTATTCTTTCTATATATGGCGTGTGTCATTGTGTTATTTCCTCATTGTGTCTGTGCATCTCTTGGAGTATTCCACCCTGGATTTTGTTTTGAGCTCCCATGTTTACCAAGATCGGTGTCGTCCCACTATCTACAATGTTTACATTCGTCAAGCATTCACTATGGGTTGTCCTACCAAACTTGTAGTTCCTCTCAGTATTTTAGATCCTCATATCGAACCCACAGAAAATACTTTGGGTAAATATGAAAAATCCTCCTCAATTGACAACAATTTGACTAATCGTGTTCTATTCCCAGCTCTGAAATGCCGATGTGTACATGGGTTTTATTGCTAAACTGGGTGGTGGTCCTACTTTGTGGCTAAAACCTAAAATTAGAGGAAATTTCAGCCAAAAAGTTCCCGTGAAATTTTCACGTATATAAAATGTAAACCAATCAAAATCCTTTAAATTTAAAAAGAGGTACATGTAAATATTTTGGAGGGAAATTTTAAAAACTACTCTTTTTAATTGTATTTTTGGCTTATCTCGCTCTAGATTTACTCAAATTTCAAGTGTAGATAGTCGTTGGATGCGGAGTTAAATTCCACATCTAACAAGTACCATTATGTATACTTCTGAGAAGACCCACATTGATGAAAAATGAAGATACATTAAAAAAGTGTGTTCAACGTACTTTTTTAACGTATCTTCAGTTTTTATCAATGTGGGTCTTCTCAGAAGTATGCATAATGGGTAATCGTTGGATTTGAAAATTTAATTCCGCATCCAATAAGTGTCTACAGTTGAATTTGAGTAAATTTATAAAGAGTTAAGCCAAAAATACAATATAAAAAATAGTTTTATTTTTTTCCCTCAAATTCATAATTCCTATTTTATGAATTCCTAACGATGAACCACACGATGGTTTGAAATGCGTCGACAAATTATCTTTTATCTTTGTTATGATTATCACCAAAATATTTCTTAACTCTTATTTTATTATTATTTTATTATTTTTCTTTAGGAAGCCACTTTTAGACTGAAATTTTCTCAATGGTTTTGGCCTTTGCAATAGTCTTCGTTGATGCAATTACAAAATTTTCATGTCTTCGGCACCAAAGGAGAGGCTATGCGATGTACCAAATTTCTCATTAGCAAAATTCATGGTGGTTTGTCATGTCTTGACAAAGAATATCCCATCTAAGTTGAGGATATTTACAGGCTTAGAAGGTTCTCGTCATATGGTATGGATGTTTCCTATGCATTCTAGAGTGTCCCTAAATGGGGAAAAAATAAGGGTGATGATATTTGTACAAAAAATATGGCACTCACCGTAAAGATCATTGTGTTGTCATTGATATGATCAACAATGATCAGATCAAATTTGCATGCCATGTCATCGTAGGGAAACTTATGCAGCATTACACCGCAGGTGAGTGTACCCTAGATATTATTTCTATTGTTGAAGCCTGTGATCGAGGCGAATCATTAGATTGGTGCAACTATCTTTTGAATGAGCTCTTTGAAGCTTGCGAGGACGTATTTAAGAGAGCAACCTACTATATACATGGATACCTAGTTACTGCCATTGCCATGATGAAATGGTGCACGCTTGAAAGTAGAGAACCAATTGAAGTTATAGATGATGAACCCCTTACTCTTGCCTATGCTCCATGGCAAATTCATGTTGATTTTTCTAGATGATCTTTTAATGAACAAGCATTTGAAAAGTGGCATACTAAGATGTTTGATGTTACTCTGTCGTTACCTAGAGTACCCCAGTCAAATTTGGACAAATATGCAGAGCAAATATGGTTTGGGATTATTAATTCATGGTCATACTTATATCCTCCCTAAAACTGCCATCCCAGAGACATTCAAGATGCAGTTGTTGCCTTATTATGTTTCTGAAGAAGCTTTGCATAATGAAGTCATGTCCTGGCCAAGAATTCAATGTATGCACATACCGGGTGAGATTATTTATTCTCTCGATGCAATGCAACCGCAGGATCCTTCTAGTGATGCCCCATCGTCTTCCAAGAAATGTTTGGCTGGCTCTACGGAAGATATCTAGCCTATGATGAAGAAGTTGCAGAAATGCATGTCTTTTGCCTGTAATACTATGTCTAAAGTTGGTTCTATGGTGAGTTCTGTTGTTTCCACTTCATATATTCCTAGCGTTGTTCCTCTTCTTGGTGAGACTTTTAAGCTGCCAACAGTTCCATTCGTTTCTATGAGTCCAATTTTCATCACTTCACCTACATACAATCTCTAATACTGCCCCTTCCACCTTTGACACCTTTGCTTTCGCTCAAGCTTATGCCCAAGCCAATCCTATTGTTCAACTTTCTCATATTGTTGACCTTGTTGATGATGAGCCTAAAGACCCTATTGAGGGTACCAAAATGGTTGAGGAACGCCATATTTCTTCGCCTACTCATTCCACGCATTCCCCTAGTTCTTTTGACATACTGCTGAGATGGATATTGAATAAAATCCTATAGAGACAACACACTTGTTGCATACTACAGTTGAAATTCAATCGCATGTAGAAGAAGTTACGGTGCCACCTGTGCAATACTCATTTGCATCCCAACCAAAGTCTAGCACAACAATTTCAGCAACTCAGATTGCTTTATTCACTCAAGATCCATCTCATTGACGAGAGGTTTTGTATATGGTTGTACAATCGTAGGATATTGTCCCTCTTTTTCCTGCAAGTGTCATTGCTAGGATCCATGATGAATTCGAAAAGGAACAGAGTCAAGAGACAAAAACTTCGCCTCAAGGACACTCAAAAAAATCTTTTGCCAATGGACAGCCTCTACAAGCACAATTTCCTCTAGTCGTTACACTATTTGTAGATGATATTCAAACTTGGTCCTCATTTCAACTATTTCAATTCATTAGAGCCTCTGCCACTCAATTGGAAGACCGCCTGGTCCTTTTGGACTCAAAGTATACTGAACTCATTTCTACTTATGAACAACAACTCATCGCGCTTACTACAGAGTGTTACCAACTACGAGGGGAAAAGGAACAACTCGAGAAACAAATTGCAGATATCATTTCTAAATTTCAACAAATGTGGTCAACCATTATTGAGTTTGCACCCAATGCTCTGAAGGATTTTCCAATGTGTCATCCTGTTGAACACCGCGAGTTTATTGAAATTGCTTGTGTGGAGTTGGTTATTGGAAATCAAGAGTTGCATGGCACTATTGCTGAGCTACGTCGAGCACTCCCAAATCCTGCATTGGGCCGGTCTACTCGCTAGAAAGAATCAGCGTTTGAATCAGTTGCAGAAGGAAATTCATTAACTATTTGACCAAGCACTCGCCACTACTGATCTCCAACAACAACATAATCTTCTTAATCAAGTTGAAGCCCTAGAAAATAAAACTCATCAGTTGGAAGAAGACTCACATACAACTAAGACTTATATTTCGAGGTCTTTGTCCGCCAATTCAATCTCATTTCATACAGCTTCAAAAGCTTAATTATGATGCCGATGTTCAGTGTCAGAAAATTCTTGCATCTTGTCCTTAGCACCCAAATGATGAGACTACCTTTAGATTCATTGATAAGGTCGTTACACTAATTGCCACTTGGAACTCTACTACTACAGAATATACAGATTTCAAAGTTTAACTCCTACAAACAGTGCCAGAGATGGGTTCTTTGTTTGAAGGCCAAATAACAGAGTAGGGAGTAGAAGTATCAAAAACAACAACACAAGCACAAACATAGTCCAGTGTGCAGCTAGACGATTGATTTGAGGGCGATTCAATGAACTGTGGTCGAAGCCAATTAGGTCCTTCATTTTTTGGTAAATTTTGACTAAATCTTGGCTAGAAAAAGGTTGCAGAGAGGATCAGTGGCAACAGGAAAGCAAGTGATCATACCAACTAGAACCCGAGAACAAAAAAGGGAAGCGAGAGGAAGAAGTCTAGAGTGGTTATACTGGGACTCGTAGAAGCCACAGAAGAAGGATATGTGACTAGTTTTGAAAGAATAAAGGTGATAAGGACCAAAGCCCTAGGTTTTGTCAAATAAGACTAGATCAAGTGAATCGGATCTGGAGCGGGATCAAGGAATGAAATCTATAAAAGGCTACAAGAAATGAGCTAGAGAGAGGGAGGTCAGATATACATCGAGATGTTATCAAATTGAAAATCGAAGCTACTAGATTGTAATTTGGTCTTATTGAGCCTCAATATGTTTTTCTAAAAGATCTTGCGAGCTCTAGTAGATCTATAATGGTCCACTTGTATTAATAAAGGAGTCGTAATTTGGTCTTATTGAGCCTCACTCTAATATGTTTTTCTAAAAGATCTTGCGAGCTCTAGTAGATCTATAATGTAATGGTCCACTTGTATTAATAAAGGAGTTGTAGGGATTAATTTTGTATCTGTGTGTATGGAATGATTATAGTTCGTGCACCCTTTTAAAATTTTCTTATGATGTGTTGTTATGTATTCTAGTATTCATCGTTGTAAATGCTTCCATCTTAATTATATAATGATCTTTGAATATTTCTACAAATGATGTACAAATACTTATGTAATGAATGATTTGCTTGTTAAGTTACTTCTATGCACTATCCTTTTATCCCTTTCATCCTTGCATGTTTTGGCACGCCTTGAGTGAGACGTTTCTCCCTCACGGAGGAATGAAAATGTCAGTGTTGTGCTAAACTACAATGAAATCTTTTGTTGGCAACCAATGTCGAACCCTAGGTCTTCCAAATCTAATTTTGCGTTGATAGGTTGAATGGAAAACTTCCAGGTAAAACTAAATGGTACACTTGAGAGGTGGAGGAAAGGTTTCCTCACGTCATCCAGTAGAAGTTTTTGGGCACCGAAATCCTCCCAAAAAGGGCAAGTGTGATAAAAATTGAATCATTATATTGTTTGTCATCCATCTTGATGCTTTCAAAGTGGAAAAAGTGGAGGAATCAACTCTCAAGACAATTTTTTACCGGTGTGACCCAATTTGCCAAACTAGAGTTTGAAACCATCCAAGAGTGTTTTGAGGCATCAAAAGACATTTTTTGGGGGTAAAACTGTCACTTTAACACAACACCTTTTTACCATATTCTATACACAAAGACCTTTCCAACAACGCAAGAATGTCGTCAATCAAACCCTGCATGCGAAAGCTATGCCACTCGAGAGGATTCCATGTCAGCGCCCATAATTCATGGAAAAGGGGCTAGCCACGTGATTATGATGAAAAAGAATTTAGAAGATTCTATATTGTAACTTTGGTTAAGAATTGAAGTAGTCAACCTAACCATTAGTAGGCTATCAGGGTGTGTTATAATTAGAGCATATAGAGAGGATTTGTGCACTGTAGCAGCCCATAGGCCAAAAGCCATACTTCTTTGTACTCACAAAAAAAAATCTATTTAGAGAAAAAGAATAGAGCGACTTCACCTTCTAAATGGGTTTCTCTCCCGAAAGGGTTTCCCAGGTCATATCGTGCATCAAATGTGTTTGTGAGTTTTTATTTCATCGTTCTCTTTTTTTTGCATTATTTTAATTCACATGCATACAGTGTTAACAATAATCTACAAATCTATAAATCTAAAGAGACATAAAACTATAATAGTGTATATTTTGGAATTTTTAAGTATAATTTTATCATATCTGTTATGACGAACTATCTGATGGAATATCCACAGCAATTTACAGATTGGTAATATTGTTGTATTGGCTTTGAGCCTTGAAGAATATGATATACTCTAGGTATCATCCTCAAAATGAGGCAGGTGCTCGATGGGTTTCCCAAGGACATGCATTTCATGGAAAAAGGTAGGGATGAAAGTTGTGCTATTTATGATTAAAAACCATGATGGATGGAGAGAAGATCCAACCTTCTATGAAATATTTTATTGTTAAACTGTAGAAGCATGACATGAAGAGGAAGATCCAAAAATAGGGGTAATGGTTTCATGGAAGACCTCTCTCATTCCATATGTACACGTAAAGCATTATGGAAAAAGTTTGTGTACCAAAATTTACTCTTGAAAATTGGGTAAAAGTTGCTCTTTGTATAAATGTTATTTGGTCCCATGCCTTGTGAGTGTTGTAGGATATCACTAGATATTTCATTATAAAGTATGCAATAAAAAAGTCTTAAAGCATAAAAAAGATGAGGAATCAATGGATCTTTAGTGTAGACCATGTAGGACTACCATCTATTACCCTAGTGACAACCAAGTATGTCTCTAAGTGATTTATGTGGAGCATAAAGTTGATTTGATTAGTTTAGGAAGCCCGTGCTGCTGAGTTGATCACTACATCGAGCTAGACAACAATTCAAGATGCTAAGGGTGGTGTGAAGCATGATCTATGAAAACAATGGGCTAACAACTTAAGTGGGTAGACTTGTATGCAAAAACATCTTTGGACAAAAATACATAAAATGTTGATTGTGTTATCACAAACTATTGTGCACAAGTCGAGGGAGTGTGTTACAATGGTTGGGACCATATACGAGGTTTTTCATCCACTTCCATTTATCAATCAAAGCAAAAGTACTTATGGAGTGTTTTATCATGTCTATGTTGTTATTGTCTATATGGTCTTCAGACAAACCCACTTTGCAAGTGGAAAATTGGCATATTTCCTAACAAGGGGGGGAAAATTTTTAAGAAAGTAGTTTTTGGCTTAGCCTTTACAAATATTCAAAACCACGGAGATAAAGAACTCAAACATTCAAGATAATAAATGAAACATCATTACATTCTTAACATAGGAGGTAAACAAAGAATACCAAGATAGGAATGAAGAAAACTAAGTCAACACAAAAGCATTCCAAAACACTCACTTCCAATATAACTCAAAAAAGAAAGGATGAAAATTTGAAAATGAGTTGATATGTGAAATCTATTCCAAACAGAGAAGGGATCAAAATGTTTAATCTTAAACATGGTAATAATTTACTTCTAAGGTGCATATTTGGTTTGAATTTTAGATCTACTTCGAAAAAAAAACATAAAACTTCTTATAAAATACTAAAATTTTATATGTTTAATAAATATATTTTAGACTATCACAAAATACCAAAAAACTGATTGTGAAATGGAAATATTTTTTCTAAAATTAAATTGCCCAATTACAAAGGTAACATGTCTTAATTAATAATTTTAAAAAATTAAAAAGCACATCATTATCAAAGATTAGTTAATAACAAAAAAATATTTCAATGAATATCACAACATTAAAGGCAATGTATACAAAGAAATTCAGAGTAATAATCAACAAAATATTTTACATTAAAAAGTATATGGACATTTTCATTTTGTAATAACAAAGCTTTCCTTATTGTCACATTCATTGTACACACATTCATTGTACACAAGTAACACCACACATACTTGTTGGAAAATAAATAACGTTGCAATCTTAAATATGGTGCCTCGATATATAACAATTGTTTTCACAAACATGAAATTATCATTCTCGATTGTAGTGTTTATCTATAAATACTTCAATTATAGCTATCCAATACCCTCCATATAGAAAATGTATAAGCTAATATTGTAAATACTTCACACTGCCAACAAGCCAATCTGTTTGTTATATATATATTTACTAGTAAAATTGCCAGTATCTTGATATTTGTCATGCATGTTAAAATTATTAGAGCAGTATGAATGGTAGAAGAACCTTGAATAATAAGATGATCTAAAGTGTCAAAAATCAGGCTAAGATCATCTGGACAATGAATAAACCAACACTCCCCGTGTTTTGTGACATGGACTAACCGCAATGCGATCGTTGACTGACACCTATGATTTTTGATCTAATGACAATCACAGTGAAAATTAATTTTCCCTGCATTCACTTCATAAAAAGATACATGCATATCTGAATTGCCTCTCATAATCATTATTTTGTCCCTGGAATTGGTGATTGTATGCCTAATCCAAACTTATTTTCTCATGTATAAATAAATTGGAGCAAGTTAATAAATGGATAAACCCAACTTTTTTGAAGATTACCTTTTCCCCAAGGGCAAAATTCTCATCCATCAAGTATAACTTTAACTTCCAAAAATTCTCCCTGGATTTGGAGAAGAATTTCAAACAAAAAAGAGGTAGTTTATCCACTAATTAATTTACTCCATAATGAAACATTATCTGTACCATACCCTCGGGTATTTGTCTGTCATTGGCATGTCCCACGCGGTTGGATCGTCCTTATGCCAGATAAATTGGTCTGTCAAAGAGAGATCAATGTTGTAATCTCTGTTTTGCACAATGTTATCCTCCACCAAGCTAACAATGTCGAGCATTATATTATTATATATTCCAACTTGACATGCGTTGCCTTATCGAATATTTGGCTTCACCCAGTGTTCAAAGAGTATTTAGCGCTGGGACGAAATTCCAAATGGAATCAATGGTAAATGTGTTAAAAGCATCATGTAAAAAGAAATTCTCATTGGGATCAACGCTTAGAATATATCTACTAAAAAACGTTTTCTAGAAGCATTTCCTAATGGCATCGTCAGTCTAAAAACTGCTCTGGTGTTGCCTTGAATATAAGTTTTTGATAGGATAAACGCTTGGTTTTATTAAATGTGTCATCCATGACATTGATACCGACCAACGGGATTGACACATGTTAGTACACATTCCCTTTAATACTTTGGAACCACAAATCAGTGAGGCATGACCATGTCTACTTTTGTTGAACATATAAGCCTGTGATCGTGTATGGACTTTGTCCCATAAGACTTGGTGTTGGGCATGCTTTATCCTCACTATAGGTTCCCAGTTTTAAAAAAATGAATTTCCACTTAGAAACAGGATTGAATCTACTGCAAGCGAACTTTCTGGTTTTGTGTGTATGAGAGTTTGTTACCGCACCTAACTTCTAATCATCCTTTGGATTACCGCAACCTCTCCTCCAAGTCGGTAATTCCAAATCCAAAAGTTCGAAAACCAATTGACTCTAGTTTTCAACAAATAAAAAAGCGAAAAATCGTAGTAAGATGGCATTGCACTCCAGTTTGCAAACCAGGGAATGATGTAAACATCAGTGCCCTTCATCAATACAAACAACTTCAGAATGTTTCCTCAGTGTTCAAAACATTTCAACAGTAATGTTGAAAGAAATTTAATAAAACTACATTTAGTCCAGGAGTTAGCACAATCAGTGGTTGCTCATGTTACTGGGTATCTGGCTAAAATTCCACACTAGCAAATGCCCAGCTTGAGTCCCCCTAGGATTAGGCACACTAATCTACACTGACATGTTTATTAAGAATGGCATACACAAATGTGGGAAAGCATCCCTTTGCTTTCCCCACAAATATTTTCTTGGAGAAACCAAAAAATGATAAATTAAGAATAAAAACTAAGAACAACTACTTAACAGTACCCAATATCTACATAAATGATAAATAAACAACTCCAATTGTACAAATTTCTCTAGATATACACCCATGATAAAAGAAAACCACCTACAAAAATTGGGAGATTAAAAAAGAGTCGAAGCGTTTAGCCAAAAATAAAATAGGAAATATAAGGCATAATGAATAAAGCCAAAATTCCCTGATGGCCACATAATGCCTTCAGGCAGAGATTTTCTTCTTCGTGACAAAACTTTACAAATTGAACTATAAATTTCATTTGAAGCGAGGATGTGTTTAAGGGACGTCCCTCCAGATTTGAACAAACGAAATAATTGTCAAAAATACACCCTAGAATAGAAACATAATAACGGTTGTGATTTTCATGGAAGTTCAAACAGCATCATATTCCTCAGTTACTCATTCCACATATCTTCAAATTCATTAGGTTCCAGCCGACCAGGAAGTTCTTGTAGCCCTGTCATTTGCTTTGCATAAATTGTATTTGCATATTTCCAAGTCCCTCCCTTTACTCCGCACGAATCTGAATTACAAAATTATAGTAGCAGTTGTTTTCACGGAAGCTGAAAAAGCAACATATTCACTCATTCCACATATCCGCAAATTCATCAGGTTCCAGCGGATTAGAAAGTTCATGCATTTTCCTCCTCTGCTTGGCCTTAATTTTCTTTGCATATTTGCCAGCCTTTTTCCTTTTCTCTGCTGCACGAACCTGAATAAAAAAAATGTTTGTTACGCAAGAACTTTTACACAGTGCAACCCAAAGCCAAATCCATATAGAATGATAAAAAAATGACCACAACAGTAGATCAATGAGACTCACAAATACACCTGCATGAGTACATAGTGGGAATGCAAAAGCCACTGCTAACCCTAAACTATGCTATAAGAAAACACAAAAAGCTAGATAATATTATAAAAAGTTAATACAGATATAAAGCTAAACCCTTGCTGAACATCAAAGCTTCTTGACCAGCAACAGTTCAGATACACACATCGGCATATTTCAGTTGCATGCTATTTATGGGCATGGCTCTCCATCATAATTATATCTTCCAGCAAAAGATTTGAAAATATCATAAAGATTATATATGACATAATGCAATCCAATGGATTAAAACATACAATGCTAAGGATATAAATGAACCAGCTTTAGATAAAGGATAAGATTAGAGGTCAAGATAGCCAGTAGAGGCCACTGAATGATATATTTTTTGGGGAATCAGCACAACATTTAAGGGACATCTACTACACCTCCCCATTTTTCTTGTGAAATGTCTAATGGACATGGAAGGAGTCCCCCACTTCGTTGGGGTTGTCCACTTCCAAATGGGGAATTTCTCCTGTAGGAAACATAAGGGGCACATCCACTGGGGGCTAAGTCACCGCATTTGTGTTCGTGTTCGAGTTCAGCAATCTTGAAATTCGAATAAAGTTCGACACCTAAAATTTTGCTAATAAAATTCGGCATAAAATTCGACATATAAAATTTGAAATATTATATACAATTTAAGTTTAAGCAGGCTGAAAAACAGATTTAGCCATAGTTCTCTAATAAATCATGTAGATTACCCCAGAAAGAACAAAACAAATAAACAAAAAAAAAAAAAAAAATCACCATTAACTTTCACTAAATCCATACAAACAATTACAAATTATTCCGCCGACAATAAAGCAAAATGCACAAAATATGATAAAGATTATATATGACATAATCCAATCCAATGGATTAAAACATGCAATGCCAACAATACATCACAATTAACAGTATAAATTGACAAAAAAATAATTGTTGTTTTAGTTAGTGAATTCTATTAACTGAACTAGACAAAAATTCATTATTCATCCCAATGATTCAACCCTTTCAATGGGTTCGTTGACAGAAATATTAATGACGAAGATTGATTATTGTTCCCATTAGGAAAGTCTGTCAATCGGATTAAAACCTTTCTCATTTTTTCAATGATTCCAAATGCCCTAGTGGCCCAGTGGCCTAGCTATTCAACTTCCCAGTGGCTAGTTATCCAACTCCCAAAAGCCCGATTATCTCACCGGTTGGTGGTGGAGTAACCGAGTGTGACTGAGTGAGGTAGATTTTTGCATGTCACCAAGTTTTAGCCTCAAGTTTTATTAGGGTTATTAAACTTAGCATTTTAATTTTTTTTTAAATTATAAATGATGGAAAAATGTCGAACCACAAAACCCTGAAATAAACTTCAATAAATTTTTAGCGAATTTGCTTGTGTTCATGTTTGTGTTCGTGTTTGACATAAAGTTCATGTTCATGTTCGTGTTTGGCATAAAGTTCAACGAACATAAATGAATTTGTTCGAATTGTTTTGAGGTTCGGCAAATTTCAAATCGTGACTTAGACTGGGAGTGGGAAAGGGTTCCAATGCAGCATTGGATGATAGGAACCTCAGCATCCAAATGAGTTAATCAATGTATAGATCAAAACGGTGTGGTGAAAAAATACTTTCTGATGTTTGTGAGGTATCTAGTAAATTCATAACTACAGTTTATGTAGATTGTGTTGTTCTTAGATTTGGTGACTAAATGGGTACGTTGGTTAGAGGTATACACTAAACCTATGTTGCAGGAAACGTGGCGCAGGGGTACGTTTCCGTACAAAAATGGTATGAAACGGGGAAACGCGTTTGGTACGGCCGTGAAACGCGTTTCTGGCCATACTGCCACGTTTCACGAAACTGAAACGTGGCCAGTACGGCCGGAAACGTGTTTCACAGCCGTACGACCCACGTTTTAGCATTTACTTGTGTTTTTTTCTATTTTTTTTAATTTGTTTTTTAATTTATTTTTAGGGTATGCTAGTGACTTCTAGTTGCTTCTAGATGTGTGTCTAAAGTTATAAAAGTGAACTTTTTCCCTAGTGTTGATATGCAGTTCATCAGGAAGTTTGAGGCATATGCAGTTCATGGTAATGTTTAAGAATGATATTCTCCTTTATTTTTCATTTTCATCCTTTTACTTACATTTTTAACATTACCATGAAATGACTCAGGATGTTTGAGAGTGGTTGCGCTCTCATTGGATTTCATATGGAGAACGTAGAATTTTAGATCTCACTCAAAATCCAGCAGACTTATCTATTTTTCAGGATTTCAGGATTGGGGGGATTGCAATGTTTCCATTGGATTTTATCATGTACTAGGGTATGGAACTTGTATTTAATCAGAGAACCAAGCCCTCTATGCAGGGGAAACTCCCAATAATCAAGATCATGTAGGGTACTAGGGTATGAAACGTGTATTTAATCAAGAGCACTAAGGTCGTTCGACTATGTAGGAGGAGACTCCCAATACAACAGTGGTCCTTCTAAAGAATGGGATTTGGATGCAGAAAATCCTGATTTGGATCTCTCTCTTGCAGCTTTATAGTCTTTATTGTACTTGCAGCCTCATATATTAATATAAATAAAGGCTAATTTTGAGATTTTGATATATAATAAAGGTTGCTTTTGGATATTCCG
>APFE030913304.1:2094-14031 GCA_000404065.3 Pinus taeda
GGAAACGCTAATGAAATATGTGGTGAGTAGTGAGGAGAAACCCCAAAATTTTCCGATATACTTGATCCATTCTGATATGGATTCTTTTATTTTGTTTAATGATAATACAAGTCTTCCAAATTCTGACAAACCGCTAGCCCTAGAACAAGAAACCAATGCTAGTGAAAGGCCAGTTGCCAACTCGCTTGAAATTCCCTCAACAGCTCAGGCAACCAGCACAGGACAGGAAGAAAATCCCGACATAGAAGTCACCAACTCATCTACTCTGCATGCCCCTCAAATCCCCAATACACACCTTGGACCAGAGGTCTCATGGTTTTTAGAATTTGATGGTGCAATTAACAAGTTAGGAGCAGGGGCCGGAGTGTGGATTTACAAAACTCATGAAAATCATGCACAAGGCCACGCCTATAGACTAAATTTTAAATGCACAAACAACATGGCAGAGTACGAAGCCCTTCTCTTAGGCCTCAAACTACTCAAAACCTTGGGAGCTACCACAATCTTCGTCCTAGGTGATTCGGACCTCATTATACAACATATAAAGGGAAATTTCGTCGCCAATGACAGTAGAATGAGAGCTTACAGAGCCACTGCTAGCGAGTTGCTTAGCACCTTCAGTGATGTTGAGTTAACCAAAATCGCGCGAGAACATAATATTCATGCTCATAGCCTAGCCACCTTTGCCAACACTTGTAGGTTCCCCTTTGGACCAAGTCACCACTTCACTGCAGAAGTAAAACATAGACCGTCAATTCCTAACAATGTCGAGAATTGGCAGGTATTCAAAGATGATGTCCAGATTAACAATTTTTTAACTCTGGAAGGGGAATTCTCTAGCACCAACATCGACATGGACGTTGCACCAGAAACACAGCAACTAGATCACATGACCCTAACAACGCCCATGGCTGAACAGATACTCAGCCCGACTATTTTTGACAGCACAAACATAGGGCTACTGAAACAGTCTTGCTCACCTAAGGCAGCCGAGGCAGAAGAAGAATTTATGGACCTAAAAGGAAATATTTTTCCTGCTGGCCTGACCCCATTGGAAGACATGTTTGATAACAACGATGTGGCCAGAAAACCAAAAATGGAACCCTTGGATGCCGCTATAGAAGAATACAACATAGGAATGGCAAAACATCCCAAGATGATTAAACTCTCTAAAAACCTGCCTCCTGACCAAAAGCCCAAGTATGTGGATCTGTTCAAAGAATTCCAAGACGTATTTGCCTGGAGTTACGAGGACTTGAAGTCCTACGACACTTCAGTAATCCAGCATACCATTCCCCTAAGGCTGAACCAGAAACCATTCAAACAAAAACTCAGAAGAATCAACCCCATGCTTCTCCCTATGATTGAAAAAGAAATAAAAAGAATGTTTGACACAAGGATCATTGTGCCTATCAGATTCTCGGAATGTGTATCTAACTTAGTCCCTACCAGGAAGAAAACAGGAGAGATAAGACTGTGCCTAGACTTGAGAAATTTAAACCAAGTCTCCCTAAAAGACCACTACCGGTTACCTAAAATGGATCACATCTTGCAAAGGGTGGTGGGTTCTTCTAGGATTTCCCTACTTGATGGATTCTTGGGATTTAACCAAATTCTAATTCACCTAGATGATCAGGACAAAACAGCTTTCTCTACGCCCTCGGGAACATTCAAATACGTTAAAATGCCTTTTGGGATTAAAAACGCCGGTGCCACCTTACAAAGGGCAATGGATATCACGTTCGCTAAGGAAATACACGATTTCCTTATGGTTTACTTGGATGACTTGACCCCATTTTCCAAATCTGACTCGCAACACTTTAAGCACTTAAGGAAAATTTTTATCACATGTAGGAAATTTGGTATTTCCTTGAACCCGAAGAAGTCCCTGTTCACCCTGGAGGAAGGCAGGTTATTAGGGCATATAATATCGAAAGATGGGATCAGAATTGACCCAGAAAGAATTCAGGCTATCCTCCAGATCCCTTACCCAAGCAACACAAAGGAGCTACAAGGATTCCTTGGAAAAATAAACTTCCTAAGAAGATTCATCCCCAATTTAGCCGAGTCAATGAGGCTATTGAGTAACATGCTAAAAAAGGACGCCAAGGTGAGATGGTCCCTTGAGGCCAAGCAGGCTTTCGAGAGTATAAAAGTGGCCTTGACTCAAACACCTGTCCTTACCAGTCCTCAATTTGACAGAGATTTTATCATTTTTTCTTTCGCATCAGAACATACCATAGCAGCAGTCCTTCTGCAGAAAGATGATCAGGGAAATGAGAAACCAATAGCTTTCTTCAGTCGAGCTTTGAGAGACGCGCCCCTAAAATTTCAGATCATGGAAAAGCAAGCTTACGCTCTGGTCAAAGCTATTAAAGACTTCAGAATTTACATCCTCTACTCTCATGTGATCGCATATGTCCCCAACGCGGTTGTAAAGGATATATTAACTCAAGAAGGATTGGAAGGCAGAAGAGGCAAATGGATTGCTAGCATCCTTGAGTATGACATCGAGATAAAACCCACCAAGCTCATAAAAGGACTAGGGCTAGCCAAGCTAATGGCCTAAACAAATTTCCAAGCGCTTAACATTAATCAACGGGACGATGAAGAGGAGCTGGCGACTCCACAGATTAGTGATACCTTCACACGGTCCCCTTGGTACTCTGATATTTGTTTTGTATTTTTAAACCTATGTGCTCCCCTAGGATTGTCCAGAACTAAAAAAATATTTTTAAGAATGAAATCAACAAACTTCTGTGTCATAGATGGTGCCTTATTTTGGAAGAATTATGAAGGCATTTTGCTTAAATGTTTAACTAAGGATGAAACTAACAGCGTCATGAGAGAATTTCATGCAGGTGATTGCGGAGGCCACTTATATTGGAAATCCACGGCGGACAAGATCTTGCAGGCCGGTTATTACTGGCCCTCTTTGTTTACAGATGTGAAAACATTTACTGCCTCATGCCATAAATTCCAAATCTTTGAAGGGAAAAGAAAATTATTACCTCTGCCCCTAAAGCCCATTTCAACCGAAAAGCCTTTTCAACAATGGGGTCTTGACTTCGTTGGAGAAATTCATCCCTCCTCCTCAGGCCAGCACAAATGGATTCTAACAGCCACCGACTATTTCACCAAATGGATTGAAGCCATCCCGTGTAGGCAAGCTAATGACTCAACCATCATCTAATTTCTTGAGAACAACATCTTGTCCAGATTCGGCTGCCCGGAGAAAATCATTACCGAAAACGCGGCTACTTTCAAATCCAATAAAATCATTAACTTCTGCCACAAGTACCGCATTACCTTAGGACACTCCACAGCTTATTACCCCCAAGGCAATGGCCTGGCCGAGTCCTCCAATAAGAGCCTCATCAATATCATAAAGAAAATGCTAGAAGAGAACAAAAAGAACTGGCACAAAAAGCTCACCAGCGCCCTATGGGCAGACCGAATGACCACCAAAAAATCCATTGGGATGAGCCCCTATGAACTTGTGTATGGCATGGAAGCTAGGTTCCCCTCATCTCTGGGCATACCAACTATCAAACTGTTGCAAGAAATTCAGGCTGAACCGAACGACATGCAGAGAAGGATTAATCAGACTATTCATCTTCAACAAACCAGAGAAGAAGTTTTCAATAGAGCTCAAGATCTACAGGAAAAACTCAAGAAAATGTTCGACAAGAGAACCAAAGCGGAGGATTTTCGGGTAGGCAGCAAAGTCCTAAGATGGGATGCAAGAAGGGAAGACAAGGGAAAACATGCTAAATTTGATTTTCTGTTGAAAGGTCCGTACACTATCAGCGCTGTGCAAGGCAATAACACCTACTTTCTCAAATCTCTTGATAACAGCACAGCGGAAGAAGGCCCGATCAACGGCTGGATGTTGAAGCACTACAATGATCCTCTTGCTTGAAGGAGCAGGTGATAGTTGGTTTGTACATACTTGTAGGTATCAGTTTTGACTTTTTAGAGTTTATAGTACCGGGAACACGCAGAAGAAAGCAGGCGATGCTTCCTAGTTTTGCAGAGGACAACAAGGAACTAAAAATCAAGGCGTTTTGGCCTGCTGTTCTTGACTTCCCACAAGGAGAAGCCATCCCCGAGCGGAGCCACTGTTAGCTCCTGCTGTAGCAGGTATTCCTATTTCATGATTGGCATTTCACAGGCCAAATATGTTGTACTTTGCTTGCTGCAATGCTCCATATTTGCTCAAACAGTCTCCAAATGAAGAAGGCTACTTCAAGATCATTCAATTGCCTTCAAATTTTGTAAAGTTTTCCTGGTATCGCTACTTTTAGTTAAAGGGAGGTCCAAACAGTTTAATCTTGGTCTTCCTAGGTTTAAATTTCTTGTTTTAGAATATAGAGATTGTAAGTCTGTCCAAACAGTTTAATCTTGGCAGACCCTTAGATAGGTAGAGAAATAGAAGAGTCCAACAGTTTAATCTGGGCTCTGGAAGAAATAAGGGTAGTATGTAGATAGGAAAGCATCAAAAGAAAATGTATGATGGGTTTGCAAGTCTAAGTGCACCCCCAAGCAAAAGAAGAAAAAATGCTAGGCAAGTAGGCTGGGTAGGTAGTTCTGAGGCTGATTGAATTGCTGACCAGTTCCAAATTTTCAGGTATCATATCATGCAGAACATAATCAACAAAGATTTGTAAGCAAAAAGGCTCAAATGAGGTATAACTGACTTCCCTTCTCTGTTTTCCCCCATCATTAACTAACATCCCCAAAAGAGGTCAAGATCTGCTTGACACCTCTTGAGTTCATCATCTTCATCACTCTGGTTGAGTAAAGATCTACTTTACTCAAAGTTTTTCCATATCTTCTCTCGAAATATGGTCCTACCCCCTGTAATAGCCTAAGTCTCCCGAACTTAGCTCTTTCTTATCATCTCCATATTAACCACTAACATTATTATGTAGCTCCCTATGTTTCCCATCCCTGTATTAATATTAAGTAAAATCCCTTATGTAATATCCCTCCCCTGGTTGAAAAATAACCATATCAGTTCCCAGGAATTGTTCAGTTTATCAGAAACTAAGCAAGAGCCCCGATCCCCTAACCAATTTCCAAAATACGATGGACTCCTTCCAAAGTATAGAGTCCCCCGAGGTAGTCGGACCCCTTCCGAAAACCTTAAATGACCTTCACACCCACTTACTTACCTTTTCCCCTCAAAATTGTTTTTCGCGTCACAGCCTCGCACTCTCACATTCATGCAAAACGTAGCCCATCCGTCCCCCGCCGATGTGATATTGCGATATCGGCGATCAGAGATCACAAACGCCGAGTGTCCAACCTCTCCACCTTTCCTCTTCGCTGATGCGATATCGCGATATCGCATATCGGCAGTCGCAAGCGCCAAATGCCCAACCCAATGATCCCCCTCTTATCCCCGCCGATGTGATATCGCGATATCGCATCGGAGTCTCTTCACCACAGTCTATCAAGTACCTCACCACGTCGCGCTGTACCAGGGACCCACAGCTGACTTCATCCGCCGTACAGCCGACGCCATGCTTACGTCAGCAGCCAGAAAAGCCGAAAAAGCTTCGCGCAGGAAGAAAAGTCGCACTTCGGAGCTCCAGATGAAGAAACAGAAGCAATTTCCGATGCGCAAATAGCGCGAGCGCTTCGCTACGGGAAATAGGCCATTTCAAGGAATCTTCAGGGAATCTTCTGGTTGTCGAGCCCACTGCGCGCCGAAAAAGCCTGAAAATCACCCAAACGTGCCAAAGGATCTGGTTTGAAGACAGCAGCAGATCATTCACAGAGTTTAAAGTGTATCGGATCAAATCAACAGGTATCAAGCGTGTCAAAGAGTATCAGTCAACGGCGGACACCATCAATGTAGCGGCAAAGTGTATCAGAGAATATCTTGAGCAGCGGCCCAAAGTAAGAGAAAATTGAATATCTTCCAGCAGATTCACAGAAGGAGAGCGAAATTACTTGAAGCTCTCAAATCATAATAATTGCACATTCAATTCACACCAAAGCCAAACTGCAGCCCCGAAGCTCATTCACTTCAGCAGCACCGCATCTAGTCCCCAAAGGCCACCTCGTCACCTGTTCCGATTCGGCTGCCCCCAACGCATCCAAAAATATTTACTTGCATTTAATTCCAGCAGCATTTAGATTTTTGAAGAGTTCTAAGCAGACCTGTCAAGGTCACTTGTAATGATATCTTCCTGATATTTTGTTTATAAATACCACCCGAAGCGATATTGTGAAGGGTTGGTTGGTTGGTAGTAGTATTTGTTGGTCAGTTTCCTTTCCAGCAATTTATCTGAGTAAAGACTCGCATTGTAACTGTCATATTTTTCATAATCGAAGATTGCTGAAAGCATGGATTGCGAAACAACTTGCTGTTTTCTCTTGGTCGAGGAATGATCACGGAATTCCTGTGTCTCTACATGATCCAATAAGTGTTTTTCTTCCCTGTCTATTTTATGTTTTATCACCTTTCCGCCTTTCTAAGTTGCAGGAAAAAAGAATAGCTTAAGATTTCTTTCAATACACCTTAAGTTCAATTTCTGCACTTTTCGATGTTTTCTTCAGAAATGGTTATGAGCTTGTATTCTTAAATGATCTGGTTTACCCCGTTTCTTTCACATATGAGTGCATGTCTTTGGAATTCTTAACTGCTCTGGGATCCCACTCATCCACTTCTCCCCTTTGTCAGCATGATGAAATGATTCTCTTTTGCCTTTCATCCCTGATGTTCATTCCATACTTTCAGCAGACTGAATATTGTATCCTGCGTGGCTATCCCGCTCTGTATCCCCTTGTGACCAAGAAAACGTTCGCATGCCTCAATCTGTGACTCCATGCCCAATGGTTCAAAATTTATAACATCTTATTGTGCCTCTTTACTCAAGGATCCTACCTTCCTTCCAATCACAGTCAACATTCCCTTGAAGTCAGAAAGCTAGCCTAAAATCATCAACTAAGGTTGAAACTAGATCAACTAAGGTTGAATCTAAAGGAGAGAGCCCTCTCCGATTGCAGGTGGGCTAGAACCTGCAATCATAAGATTGGTTTGTGGTTACCTCGGCCGTATCCCTAATAGGAGCCTAGGGACAACCTGAGTGATAACACGACCGTCGAAAAGTCTGATTCCAATCCCAGCAATTCAAAATTATTGGTGATACTCTTTATCGCCTAGGGGCAGACTCTATTTTTCGACGTTGTCTGACTCATGAGGAAGTCGAAAGGGTCTTAAATAACTGTCACTCTGGAGCGTGTGGCGGTCATATGTCTGGGTATGCCGCTGCCCAAAAGATATTGCGCGCTGGCTATTTCTGGCCGTCTTTGTTTAAAGATTGCATTACTGCGGTCCAAAAATGCCACAATTGTCAAATTTTTGATCGAAAGATGCGCACTCCACTTGCTCCTCTTCACCCTATAATTGCCGTTGGTCCTTTTTCAAAATGGGGTATCGATTATATTAGATGTAACCCTCATTCGGCCGGGGGGCATGCATACATTATCCTCGCGGTAGATTATTTTACTAAGTGGGCCGAGGCGATGCCTACATTTGAGGCAGAGGGCAAAACAACAACAATTTTCATACTCAATCATATAATTGCTAGGTTTGGTGTTCCACAAGCGATTATCACTGACCATGGGTGTCATTTTCGAAACATTATGATGACAGAACTTACAGACCAGCTTGGCTTGCGTCATGATAGTTCAACTACTTATTATCCACAAGCTAATGGTTTGGTTGAAGCCATCAACAAAGTCTTAGTCATCATGATCTAACGGATCATCGGGATTCATCGGTCGAACTGGCACAACATGTTATTCTCAGCGCTGTGGGCATACCGAACCTCAGTCAAAACATCAACAGGGTTCACTCCTTTCCAACTAGTTTATGGTTTGGAAGCTGTTTTACCTATTGAAAGCGAAATCTCGTCATTGCGAATGGCCATCGAATTACTTCTAGCTACTTATGAAGAGGAAAGACATTTATTATACTTAGCTCAGCTAGATGAGAATCGTTGCGATGCTGCATTAGCGATCGAATCTCATGCCAAACGTATTAAGGCTCAGTATGATCGAAATGTAACCCCTTGAAATTTTTTGGAAGGAGATTTATTCCTTTTGTACGATCAAGCAAATGATAAATTGGGCGCTGGAAAATTCGTACCTATGTGGCATGGCCCCTTTGTTGTCAAGCGAAAGATAGCAAAGGGGGCCTATGAGTTGGTAGACTTTGATGGGGTCTCTTTAGGTAAACCCAGAAATGGTCTTTACCTGAAGAGATATTATGCTTAAATCGAGTGTGAAGATTTTTAGTTAGGTTAGCTTTTCTTCTAGATGGTGTGTCTTAGATTAAAGTGTGCTTAGCTTAGAGATTGAGTTTTCCGTCGTTATTCCTGCTTATCTTGGTTTTACGTTTGATGTCACAGATGTCAACGCCTCTTCAAACATAAATTGGTTACGCTGATGGTGCTTGTCGTAGTACACGGAATATTTCTTCCACACCTTGGGTTATCTATTCGCCCTCTGACGAGTTGGTATCTATGCATGGGGTAAGCCTCGGTCAAACAACAAACAACATTGCAGAGTATAGTGCAGTGGTGGAGTTATTATCTGAATCTATTTCATTTGGGATTCGGAGTTTGATAGTGAGGTTAGATTCTCAACTCGTTGTATTACAGCTTAATATAGTATACGCCATTAGAAATCCAGTTTTATTACGATTATTTTTGAGAGTGCATCTCTTGGAACGTGAATTCGATTACATTGAATATCAACATATTCCAAGATCTTTAAATACATTAGCATATGCAATTGCTTCTCAAGTGTTAAGTAGACATGTGCGATAATCATACAAGTAAATTTAAAAACATTCCATAACATGTTAACAAGACAAGCCAGTAATAACGATATCATATATATAGGAGTGTGTCAAAAATACATCGTCCTTGATCATAGGTTGAAAAAAACCTTATGATCGGCAAAAATGATAGGTACAAAAAGCAAAATGTCACATGTGACTACATAAGCGATCATCCCATCACTGGTGATGATCTCGATACGAAACTACTGCATGGGCCACCTTACAAAGGAACCTCCTAAAAGGTCCGGGGACTCCAATCACATAGCGCTGAAGCTGACGAGGGATGTTGTCTATGCTAGTCTCGGGAATGTCCTCTGTCAAGCGCTCTAGGTGACTCTCCAACTCAGCCAAGGTCTTTGTTGATTTGTCCTGTGGGGCTGGAGCTGGCGCATGTGGTTGCTTTCTCTCGAAGGGACGGAGAATGGCTGGTCGCTGTGGACCCACATCTGCATTTAAAAAAAATTATTACTATCAGTTTTGAGACGATATAAAAAATAATAAAAATTAACATTAGGAAAGTGTTGAAAATGATTACCTGAGTCATCCCACTGCTCTCCTGGAGGAAGATCCATGTTTTTGTCTCCACGAAAGTCAATCCCAGCATAAGGAAAGTCCTGGATAGAGAAAACCTGGTGTTCCAACCATTGGAAAAACTCAGGTTTGAATCGGATGACCTCGGTCCCCTCGTCAAGATGACAAGCTATGACTGCAACCCATCGCATCAGTCTGGGCTCTTGGGGATGCCCAACTACAACTGTGAGGTGCTGCGAGATGAGCATAGGAATCCTCTCCAGGCCAAAGATAACGACTATAGCACCATAACCAAAAGTCTTCAGCCGTCCGTTCTTGGCCCTGGTCAATTGGCCAACACAGAATCACACCAGTTGAAAACAGTGCCCTGAAGGCAATCGACTGCCATACACATCTGCGATCTAGTGGCAATATGTAACGCAACAGCCCCACAAAGTTGAGTAACAGTGAATGCAATTACCTTGAGTTCAGGAAGGGATATGGTCTTTATTTCTATCCCTTTGTCTCTAGACTGCCTGTTGTAGTACTCTAATCGGAGGCTATCGATGGATTGGCCACCTGCCCTAACTCCGAACAGGGTCAAGTCAATGCCTCTCTTAGGCAAACTGGTCAAAAAGTATATATTTGCTGGCTCAATCTCGAGCTAGTGGCCACCAATGAAGAAGCACTGGTCCTGGACTTTCCACCTATCAACCATCCACTACAAGAAATCCACCTGAGCCCTCATGCCAGGAATGGCCCAGTATTTGAACAGTCCGCATGCCCTCAAAGCATCAAGCGAAGGTTGATGATTCCATGCGGCTGCATCCACATCCTCGTGCTCTTGTTCGCGCCAATATAGCATGGTGTACTACCTACATCAAACCAAAAGATCAATTAAAATGCTAGAATTGTTTTTCTTTGGTCAATTTTTGAGAATTTTGGGTTAAAAACCCTCGCGGCGGGGCTCGCACCCTTCCTGTTGGACACAGTGCGTGGGGCCGCACTTTGTCCACATGGAAGGTGCGGACCCTGAACTTTTTCCCAATGGAGAAAAAGTCGGGGTCCGCAGGTTCGCAGTGGTGAGCCTGCATACCCCGAGCGCGGGTTTTTCGCCCAAAAACCCTCCTAAAAAACCAAATAAAAGACCAAATTGAAAAACTAAACGGTTGAAAAATAAGAGGAGGATGATGTGGATTACCTGGTGAAGATGGCGTCCGATTCCGACGGTTGGATTTTCCGTAATCCACTCTGGAAGTTTTCAGAGCAAAAGCACTATTTCCTCACCCAAATCACAAATGGTAAAAATGAATGGTAAAACCCCCTTTTTATAAGTTTTTTGAATAAATAAATTTCAATTTATTTATGTTTCACTTTAAAAAGGTATTATTTCAACATTTTTATCTCTTTCAAGCAGGTATGAGTAATGTTTGTGTTTTTGTGCAAGATAACAGGATTATTCAGGTGAAATTTATCATTTTCAACCAGAGTCACCTTTTAAGCCTTTTTCTGACTCCAAAAACATGAAAAGATTGCCAAGTTTTTCTTTTAAGCTCGTTAAAACAGAATTAAAAGATGGTCGATTTACAGCTATTTTTCGACCGTAAAAACATAAAAGATTGCCAGATTTTTGTCGTTTCAAATTCGATATTGGTTATAAAACGACTTGTCCTTGGTTGCTATTTTACTTTTTCAGGTCAAGGGCACTAATAACGAAAAGTAATCCTTGGTCGTAAAAGATCAAGCGGTTCTCTGAAGTATTATTTTATACTTTTTCGGGCTTGGGAGACAAAAATTTACGAAAAAGTCAAACCCTGGAGTCTTCTTAAGTTTTTTTAGACTCTCTAAAAATGAAAAACGCCGAGTTTCTCCTATACAGGACTCGTTAAATTTTGACAGTAAAGGACCTATTCTATTACAAATAGGAACGAACCACTCCTTCTTAGGGTTCGAATTTAAACTAAGTTGGACTCACCCGAAGGGTGAGCTTATAATCAAGCATATGTTATCCTCGTCAAGCTTGTAAAAAATAAGGAGGTACTTGCCAGAAATGGTGGGGGTAAAGAGAGAAAAGTGATTCTGTTTGTCATACTTTATAACCACTCTTGAACACGACACTTTCATTCACCTGGGTTGGGAAATCCTTTACCTAACAGTTGATCAAACCATATTGAAAGTCTTCAGTCGGTTTCTAGGTATTAACTTTGGGTCAATCATCACCAAACCATCTGTCGTGTCGTTATGTGTTTAAGAGGTCAGTGCAAATAAGCCATTCATCTGCAAAATGTCTGTCATCCATCTTGACCATCCCTGAGTCAGTCCTTGCAACTAAATTTCTTCAACTTGATCTATGATTTCGTGTTGTGGGCTTGCCTACAACAGATCGCTTTCTATCGACATCAACTCATTATCTAGAAAGATGATCTAAGAATTGTCAGTACCTTGAGATCTGCATGCCTCAATGGCAGGTTTCTCGCCTTTGACGGCAGTTTACATCATTGACTTTCGATCAGAGGATTCCATGACATGTTCGACATCAACACATCTTATCACATTTCATGGATTGT
>APFE030913305.1:6757-20556 GCA_000404065.3 Pinus taeda
GATCAGCTGGATAATGTAAAACCGTGTATTTTTGTAGCTGACAATTGTGATGTGATTACAGGTTTTACTGAGGAGGATATGCAATCTTGTGAAACTGTTACAGCACAAGAGGAAGTTCTTATGGATGCAGAAGAAGTGGATCAGTCTGTAGCACGGATAAGTGAAGCAACAGTTGAGATTGTTGAACTTTGTGATTTCCAAACTGAAAATTTATGTATGAATGCAGGTGGTGATGATATGCTTCAGCAATGCTATAGAGAAATTGCATTGTTGGAATACTTGTTGGAGAATCTAGAGTATGACAGGGAGATTGCAGAAGAAATAGTTCAGTGCAGTGAACAAGAGGAAAAAGACATCATGGAAGCAGATGATATGAGAGAAAAACTTATTGACAGTCTTGCGAATTATTCATAGGATTCTTTGGAAAGATTGGATCGGCATACTGATGTGTTGATAGTGGAGGAGGATTCAGAACAGCGTACTGAAATGTTGGCAAAGGAGTACAAGGCACTGATGCCTTATGATTTTTGTTCTAACAATTGTTTTGTGAGTACAGGTCTTATTGAAGATGCTGGAGAAAATCTGTTAGACAAAGAAATTGAACTGGTGAGGCAGATGATGATGAAAGAATCCCGAAAGAGACCAGCAATAGTGAAACAAAGGAGAAGCAGCAAAAGGAAGACAACAAAAGATTGCGAGAGCACAGCCAGTAGAGCGATGCAACATAAAGTGTGGAAACCTAGAGAAAGGCAGCAAGCAATAGCACATGATAACTTGCAGAACAAAGTGTGGGATCCAGGAAAACCAAGACTAGAAGACACATGATCAGGAGATCATGAATATTTTCTACATTGGGAGTCTGATGCAGGAGCATTCAGCCCAAGGGAAATCATTGTAAATAGTAGATATAGGGGGTCATGCATTTTTGGAATTAGTTTCCTAAGTTCCAAGTCAGTTTAATATTTAGGCTTTTAAGTGTGATTTAATTAGATATTCTCAAAATAAATAAATGAGAACATAGGAACTAGGGAGAGATTTTAGGCATAAAAGGAATGGATGTGGATCATTAAGTGATAAGGAGGCTTTTCTACAGAGAAAAGATGGAATAAAGCCTCAAGAGGATTTTTGTCATGTGTATGCATTGCATGTAGAGCTTTAAGGCTTTTATGTTTTAAATCATTATGTAAAGCATGTTGTTGTATTAGATAAGGACCGAGAAGGTCTATCCTTAATTATAAATAAAGAGGCAGCAAAGCTCTCATTAGAGAGGGGCGATGCCAGAAGTATTATTATGAAAATTCCTCTCGGCGTTCTGAAGAAAAATCGATGATATCTTGTTAAATTGTATGGATGTACTCAATGATTGGCTTTACTGTGTATTGAATCATTGAATGGTTATCTTTATGTTTTTGTGAAGGATCCGTATGTTACATTTGAAGCGTTTACCTCCATGCAAGTGGTGAAAACAATGCCACGATCGACACCTAGATAGTCGATGGGCTGCCATACTCTTCATGCGTCAGATATTGAATGCTTTATTGATTAGTTTGTCATCATACAGTCCGTGTGCGCCACCATTATATAGCCATCGCTGTTAGATGGGATCAACTTAATGACTGCCGCTATCATGATATAAGAGAGCTCGTGCAGATGCGTAAGGATTTTTCAGACAGAGTTCTATTGGTTTCCTACATAAAACTTAGACTTAATGCGTAGGGATTGTTCAAAAGTCCAATGCAAAACTGAGACTTTTTCCCTACTCAAAATTCTGATTGAAGAGGCAGCCTGGGATTTAGATGTTGTAATTCTTAATACAATCAAAGAGAAAAACTCTGTTTGCGTAGAGTAATTGCTTAGGAGTAATCTTTAAAAGAGCCAGCTCAAGGAAGCGTCGGTTTGAATAGTCACCGCGTGTTGGAATATTGAACCTTGGAGTTCCATTGTTAACGGTGTATCGGGATCCAAACCTTAATGTATACATAAGTGCATGCATAGATTTTTATATACGCTGAATATCAGAAGGCCGTTCTGAGACTAAGTTGGGGATTCACGGAGATTTATGAGACTCATTGCATGAGATCTGGGGGCTGTGTGCACAATTCGTTGGAGGAAATATTGCCAATGCCCACTTACTAATTCCTGAAGGTATATGAGATTCAAAGGATTAATTCTGCAGAGTCCGTGAGGTGGATTTAAAGCACGACTTCGCCTCTATTGAATTTAGCGATCCTCGTGATGCAGATGAAGCAAGATACTATCTTAATGGAAGAGATCTCAATGGGAGTTGAATTTCCAGACGGTGTGGACAGCATGATGATCCAACTTTGAAATAGTGTAAATGGTTTTAAAACTCAGTCCAACCATTCAGTGCAGGGCGTTGTTGAATAGAAGGTATGTGGTGTTAGTATTCAGCTGGAAATGAAATTCAGTTTATATGAATTGGTTGCCATAACAGAGTGTTTGAAGATCCTGGTTATTGCAGGCCTACCCTGCATCATTATGTAGGAGAAATCTCATTGGTTTTAGTTGAGCCCTATGTCAGCTTAAGGATTGTTTGCTTGCAAGCTAGCTATAAGAGGGTAAATCTGATTTCTCTCTTATTGTTGATAAGTAATTAGGAATAGCACAAGTTAGCAGTGAGAGTGGGGGGTAACTAAACCTATTTGAACCAATCAGAATCCCCATCTCAAATAGATAAGGCCTTAGTTGGGGCCATGATTAGGTGATCTCCCAATTTTTTATTTCAGTCATTTTTTGCCATCAATAATTATGGTACTAGAAGGAGTGCCAATGAGTGCAATGACAAATTTTATTTTGGGAGTGTTGTATTTTAAGGTTATTTATTTATTTATATGCAATGGCTCCTTTTAGATTTCCAATTTGGAGTTGTATCTTTGGACGTGCATCTTCCACCTCTCCAATGAAAACCATAAGACACTTGACAAACGTAAAGTTTGATGGTAAGAGAAAAGTTTCCACATTTGATCATGTTTTTCAATTTATTCAAAATTTTACAAATTCTACTTTTTATCATACTGATAAAGGTATTATATGCAAGATCTTTACTCTCACTTTCACTGGAAAATCCAAAAGATGGCGCCAATCATTACCATCTGTCTGTATTAACAGATGGGAAAAATTAATCACAATGTTCCTTCATGCATTTGAAAGCTTATGATTATGAACATGTATGCATTGAACTTGAAAATTTTTGAAATTTTAAAAATGGAATTTCCATATATTTTACTATTATATTCAAATTTATTTGTTTGAGATTTAAATGTCAAAATCGACCTTCAAATATTGATTTCGTGGAATGGTATGAATATATTCTTTCCCTTCCTTTCATTTCAAACAATTTCCAAGATCGGAAAATGTTACATTTCTAAGTATATTTTCCAATTTTGAAGAAGCAATTGCTCAAAATGGCATCGTTGGTCCTCTTCAAACAAAAAATGCAAAGATTAATAATGAATAATTTCACGAGGAAATAAATGTTGCTAAAATGAATAATTTTAATCTCATAGATTCTCTAAATCCAAATAATTTTTTTGTCCCAAATCATGTTGATTTTGCGAAAGAAGATGAGCAACAAACAAATCAGTAAGTGACAATGCAAATGGTCAAAGAGGATCCTTTTGATGTGCTTCCTACAACAAATTTCTCTGAGATTTCTAATTTTTTCCATGATTTTCCACCATATGATTAAGATTATTTGAATTTTCACTCTCAGGAATATGTATTAAGCCAAACTCACAACATTCCAGAGACCACTTCAAATTATGAAAAAATTGAGCCTTGCCTTCAAGAAAATGATCAATTAGCGATAAAATTGGAAACTCAAAAATTATTTTGCGATGATTATTTTAAAAGGGAAGAATTATCTCTTATTTATTTAAAAAAAAAAAAACATTTTTCTCTTTATGTTGACCTTTTTTCTTACCTTAATTTATTTATTAATCATATAACAGTTAATTTTCACACAAATGCAATTTTAAAAAACACAGGAATTGTCATAAATTTAATTAATGATGAATTTCCAGTTAGTTCTAATTAGGGTAGTGAATTTTTGATTGCCCATACTTTCAGTAACTCTGGAAATTCTCATAATTGTGCATCTAATCATTTCCCTCGTTCTAATCTACTTTCTGAAAAGTAAGAGATTGCTAATAAGAATTGTGATGCCATTTATGATGACTATTTAGACATTGAGGATATTGATTTATTTCACCCATCAGTAAATCCTCATGTTATTAATATTCAGGTTCAAACTCTAATTCAAAATGAAACCTATCATCATAGTTATATCGCTAAAATACATTTTCATCTTGAAATCCCAAAAGATCATAATGACTACACTCTTCAAAAAGAGAAATTCATTCTAATTTTTTACTCTAACGTTGTTCAATTTCCCATTCTTGATCATAGTCCTAAACATGGGGGCTTCATTGTGGGAGAAATACCATACCACGTGCATTCATATTAGGGGATATATATTGAGGAAAAACTGACATAATATATTGGGGGATATATAGTGGGTAAAGAGTTTTTATATTGGAAGGCATAAAAAATAGAGCTCAAAGTTAATGAAAAATAGAAAGGGGTGTAAAAAATGTTAATGAAAAAATGGATACCTACAATATCCATTGAAAGTAGGGAATTTTCAAATTGGGAAGGTGTATTGAGTTTGTATTTGTAGGGGGTTAAATAATGTGATTTTAGAGGTATTTTCCAATATGTATTCAAATTAAGGGAATTGTTTAATATTCCATAAATGCACGTGATATGTCAAAGGTTCATTGAGTAAAGCCCTCATGGACCTGAACCTCTTTCACTTCCACAAGTAGATGTTGGTATTAATCCCAATTGTATGATATTAGCTAACACTAGTGAGTAGGGAAAATTTTCAAATAAATCTCAATTGTCTTGTAACACTATCTATAACATTAGTTTAAATAGCGATGTAATTTTCCTTTTCATTTTTCATTTATTATGGTTTGTCTCAAATTTTTATTTACCTTTTATTTTTATTTTTTTGAATATTTATGTTGGCATATTGAACAATCAAACATTGAACACTCACAAAGTGCGTTAATAGGTGAATGTGAAAATGAATTTCAAGGCCTTAATCATGAACATCGATAACTTCTAATATTTCAATTCCAAATGATGTTTGTGTCATACCAACTTATTTAATCATCTAAAATAAATATTCCACAAGACTTAGCACTTCAGAATTCACCATTTCATTTTTACCAGCAATGTTATTTGTCTATAAATATTTTGAAAAAATTATTTAATTTCCACTCTCATCTTTACAAGTCATTTGGAAAATATTTAGGAAATTCATTCACACTTAAGATTTCTAATACCATTTTTAGTGTACATACTACTAACTTGTCTATACAGGAAGAAATTCACAACATTATTCAGGAAATTTTTATTCCAACCATGATTTCATTTCAACAATTACATTATGGTTTCCATGAGAGGATTGAAATGTGGTGGGAAAATTCATTTCAAGCAAGGTTTCCTAGAGATGATAAATTTCTTTTTCTCAACTCATTGGAAATTCATGTACATAATTTGTTTAATTTTTCTTTTAGTAGTTTAATAGTAATTTTATTTTTATTACTCATTATTGATATAAATATATATGCATAGGTATGATTTCACTTAGTTTTAGCAGGGTTTCTTAGAATTGAGTAGGAGTAGGTTAATTTAGATTTATTTTCTTCTTGTTTTCTTTTAATAACGTTGGTAGAAAAATAAGCGAGAAATGAGCCTTTACTTCTTCTTAGAAAAGGATGGTTTAAAGTATGTCAATCAAATCTACTCGTGAACATGTTCATGGAAGTGTACATTCATTCACTAAGATTTTAATATCATTGAATTGCATTTTAATGAATATGTACATGTAGTTCCTCTTACACTTAGTTTTCTTTGTTAATTCATGAAATGCTTGTTTTATTGATGCAAATAAAATTTGATTAACATTGGTGGAATATTAAGCCTTTGCTCACTGCGTGTTCAACAAAAAAATAAGGTTTCTAATCAAGCTATAACTTATGTGGGCAAGCAATAAATTGGAACAAATATATGGCATTGGAAAGACCCAAGAAGCTTTGAGACTTCCCCTATACATTACCCTATCCATCCTAGAAACATACCCCTGTGTATTTTAAAACTCCTCATTTTTAGATTTTGGATTTTTGGGATAGATAGCTTGTTGTAATGAAATTTCTCGATATATCTCATCCATGTTGACTTGAAGATTGACATTTCAAACCTGCAACTAAGGTTCATCATCAAGATAAAAATGTGTGAGGAAAACTGATATGCCCATGGGTAAATATAGAAATGGTGATATGGTAAAAAAGCCGACAAAGAGAATGTTCAAATAATTCGAGAATTTAGCTTACAAAGAGAATGTTTATAATTATTTAAAAAATGTAATAAATTAACTTAAAATTTTTTTATAAGATTATGAATGTGGATTAATATGATATGATATAATATTAAATAATTAGGATATTTTAAATTTCATGATTTTGTTTAATAATATCAAACTATTAGTTTATTTAAATTTCAAGAACATTTAATTGTCCTTATTTTCAATATTTTAATTTTTAATCTTATTTTCAATATTTTTAATTTTAATCTTATAAGGAACTATAATAAATTCAAAAGAGGGATTAGGGTTAAATGAAAAAAGGGAATAGAATTTTAAATTGAAGCTAAGGAAGAAGGTAATATGGGAATGATTTAAGGAGTATGAGGGTTTCAGGAGTTGGATTTTAACGTAGGTGTCCAATTTTTTCTTGTTACCCATCCTTCAACCTTGTTAAGGTTTTTAGGATGTTTGTTTATTGCAATAGCTTCTCTAAATTTTCTATGAAAATAGTGGCTGACTTTAGCTAGAATGCAGGTTTTTTCAATACAAAAATGATGTTTTGTTTTAGTGGAATGTTGTGCAAGGGCTAAATTTTTTGACCAGTTATGTTTTATGTCAGAAGAGTGTTCCAAAATGTGAATGTTGATGGATCAGCCACTCTCACCAACATATGGAATCCCACAAGAATAAGGAATTAGATAAACTCCTTTTTGGCTTTTAGGGTCAATGGGATCTTTACGAGAATTTAGGCAACTACATATGGTGTTAATATGCTTGAAGGTTGTCGTGGTTTTATGCTATCTTAGGATGTGGGAGATTTTATGAGTGGTACCCTGAATGTAGGGGAGGTTAACTTTACTAATGAAGTTGTCTAATCTTTTTTTTTATACGACAAGTTTTTTGTAAACCTTATTTAGGGCATTGATAGCTTGATTCTTTTTATATCCATTTTTTTTAATATATTTATTAGAGGGGATTTATCTTTATCTAGGTGTTCTTTATCAGAGATTCAAACAACTCTTGTAGAAAGGGTGTTTAAAATACCTAATTTTTGGTTGGGATGGTGGTGATAAGAGGCATGGATATATTGTTCAGGGCAGGTCTTTTTTCAGTAGACTTGGTAAGATATGGAACCATCGGGATTTCGAGTGATGAGGATGTCAAGGAAAGGAAGGATATCATTGACTTCTATTTCCATGGTAAACTTAATCGATGGGGAAAGATTATTTAGATGTTGTTTGAAAGTTTCCAAAGCTTCACATCCCTAAGGCCATATGATGAAAGTGTTATCCACAAATATTTTCCATAATTTGGGTTTTAAGGGAGCACTTTCAAGGGATTTGGATTTAAAATCCTCCACGAATAAATTGGCGATAATTGGAGAAAGAGGAGAACCCATTGCCACGCCACAAGTTTCCTCATAAAATTTGTCTAAGAAGCTAAAGAAGGTGGATTTGAGGCAAATTTCAATGAGTTTTGAAGTGTAAGGATCAGTGATTTTCCGAACAACTTCCATAGTCCCATCGATAGAAATGTTAGTTTAAAGAGCAATGACATAAAAGCTAACTAATATGTCATTTTTGTCAAGCTTAATATCTTTGATTTCATTTATGAAGTGAGTGGAATCTTTGATGAACAAATTAATCAGTTTGCAACTAAGGGTTTTAGCTTCTTAGTAAGGTATTTAGCTAGATGATAGGTAGGGCCTCCAATGGTGTTTACAATGGGTCTAATAGGAATCCCTTCTTTATGTATTTTAGGAGCACCATAGATTCTGGGGGTATAAGGACAATTTTCAATGAGGGTCTTGTTGTCCTTGATGTTACTAGCTTTGATTAGGTTGGAAACTTATTTAGTAATGTTCTTTAAGGGATTTTTATCTAACTTTTTGTAGCATCCACTATTATTGAGATGATCAATCATTTTATTATTGTAGTCTTTTTTATTCATTATGACTATGGCCCCTCCTTTGTCTGCTTTTAATATTATAATGTTAGGGTTAGAGTTTAAGTCTTTTAGAGCAAGGTATTCATCTTTTGTGATGTCTCTTTTGGTGGTTTTGATTTTCGAAGAATGACGGAACAATCCTGTCTAATTTGTTCTTTGGTATTCTCAGGCATGTCTTTTATGCCATATTCAATGTAACAAAGAATATCTTCTATGGGAATGTTTTATGTGTCATAGAGAAATTTAACTCTTTACCTAAAAGTTTGATAATAGATTTATTTAGAATAAGATCGAATAAATTAATGATCCTATTTGATACATGAGTTGAGAGAGAGATATTATTCGAAGAGCAATAATTCTCATATTTTAAAGAGTTTGAATGTGTTATATTGGGTGTTAGGGTTTGATTGTGGAGAGAAGAATTCATACAAGGGAGAATTTTAATTTGAGACTCAATGGATGAAATGTCGTTATTAGATCCAGCCTGTTTTGAATCCCAGGAGTCGGTATACACAAAGTGAGGTTGATTGAAATTCCTCAATTTATGATTTGTATTCCAAGAATTGTATTCCAAACTTGAATTATAAAACTCCCTATGTTTGTCAAGGTCTACGTCGGAAATCATGATAAGTTTGTGCAGAGGTATTTCTGATGTGGTAGTATAATGCATAGAAGAAATGCAGCACCTAGAAACCTCATTATCCCCATAATTGGTTCACATAGACAATGTCTTATTAAACTCATACAAATAATGATTGGTTTCCAACATATGATATTCATTGGAATTGGATCCGTTACCAAGGTTGTCTAGTTGTTGTAGACTTTTGCGTAGAATAGAAATCAATTTTGAGATCTACATGGAGAGTGCGTCATCATTTTCACATCTTGACTTGGCCTGTGTTAGGGCTGAATAATTATTAGTTTCATCATTATATCTAGGGAAAATTTTAAGGATGGAAAATTATCTTGAAGTTTCAAAACATTGGTGAATCTCGCTAGTCATTAATATGCAAACTATAAATTGTTTATTGATGTATTTGTAAAATTATTCAAATTTATAATGATTTTATATATACTCTCTATATAATGTTAGCAATTTTTAAGTTAAAATAATTTTATATTGTAAAATTTGGGAAAATCATTTTAAAAAAAATGGAAATTAGTGATTTTTTTTTTGGAAACCTGATGTAAAATTAGTCCATCAACAAATATTAGCCCCTTATATTTTCCATGATTATATGCTTTACTTCTAATATTATTAATAACCTTGTCATTCATATCATCCAGATTCGAGTTATTATTCTATTGGTGTAATAAATTATTTGCGAGTAACTGATTGGTTATAACCGAATTTAAATAAGATTTTTGAGTGGGAAAAATCTTGGAATTTGCAGGAGAAAGATAGGATGATGGAAGGGTGTTGGAAGGGAGAGGAAAATTTTTGTTCAAATGAAAAATCTTTGAAAAATTTTGAGATTGTTTCTTTCAAGTAATTTCTTCAACTTTGAGAGCTTTCAACACTGATGCAACATCAACTTTATGCCATAGCACAGGGTTAATTTCGTTGGCCAATGTTATGTGAAGATCAAGTCCTTTTCATGACAGAGAATCTAGCTCAGATCTAGTCTTACAAATTTCACTGTGAACCAGTGCTAAGATCACCTTTGTAAACATGTGTTTATTTTTAAAATTTGATAAAGCATGAATAATTTTGGCAAGAGTAGGGATAATGAAAGAATCTCTGTAGCATTTGAGGAAGGTCAGATCAGTTTTCCTTTTCGTTATAAGCAATCTAATTCATTCTAAAGAGTGAATTTCTCTCATTGTATCCCTTCTGTGTAGGGTAATAATTTCAGATTTGCAAAGGTCGGGTTGGGACAAAATTTTTCATAACAGTTGTTATCACTTTTCACGTTATATTTTCCTTCCCCAGAGGTAATTACCCTGGACTTCTCATATTGTGCACCTTTTATAAATTCTAAGCCAACTATGTGTATGGGTTCCCCTTTCCAGTTAATGTTTCCAGTTATTTCATCAGCCCTTGGTTTCCTCACTTTACATAGCATCCTAGAGGTATTCACCCCAAAGGTCCTGATAGATGCTCCTTTTGTTAATCTCATAATATTATTGCCAAGGTGACTCATTATCCCATGTGGGTCCCTTATCAACTTTATTTTATCTATTTTCCATGCACATTGTGCCTTATATTCATTGATAATGTGCCTTCATGTCTCCCACTTTACATGTATTCCTAGACATTTTTCCCCAACAGAATCCTTTATATCTCCCCTCAATTCTTATGGTATTTCCCTTATGGGGTGACGTAGACATCTGCATGAGCTTTCATATCCCTTCCTCCATTCATTTCTCTACATCCATGCCTCTCATCCTTTGCGATTAATTAACCATATTATTTGTGGACCCTATTTCCATTCCACATCACCAAGAAAACTTGAACCCAAATATTTGTTAGAGCACCTTTTTCATTTCTTCTAATATTTTGTCCTTCTAAGATGACATGGATAGACAGGTGATGAGCCTCATAAATGGATAATTATATGGGCTCATTTTACCTCCTAACCTAGTCAAACCAACCATTCTCTTAGCTTATTACATGATTTTCTGATTATATTGATGCTTATAGAGTGAGTTGAGTTAGTTATTGTGCTATGTGGTCTAATGTGTATTTAATGCAAATGATTGATGATTTTCGAAGTCAAAGTCAAGGATCTAGTGGAAAAATGGCAACAATAACTCGAAATAGATAGAGGAGAGGACTTATAGGAGGGAATCCCCTCATTTATTACTCCTCACTTCGAATTCCCCTTCATTCATCTCGGAGTACAAGCAGTCGAATCATACACTAGGAGGCAGCCGAGCAAGTGAAGGATGACTGATGATTATCTTGAGTTTTGGGAGCCAAGCCTCCCTGATTTTAAGGAAGATGTTGGTAGCTTCATTTGCATAAGTAGAGAGGTCTAAGGCCTCACTAGGGTCGAATTTTTGTCATATTTTTGTTGGATTTTTGCTTATGAAACTTTGCTCAACTTCAAGCTTATTATTTTCTAACAGTTTCATGTAATCTTGCTATTGTTTTGAAAATAAATATGGAATCCATTTTGAGCTAGCACTAAGTTACCTCAAAGGGTTGAAGCTCTTGGGTTAGGGCCCAATCCAAGTAACCAAGCTCCTCTTTACTTGTATTTGTATGTTTTATTTCAGTTATAGATTAGGTTACTGCTAGATGTATTTCTTTATGGTTAAGAATAGGTTGCTTTTGATGATTTAGTAGTTGGCGTCCATTTGTGCTTTCTATAGTAGGTTAAACAGTTATCAACAAAGATTCAAAAGGTTATCAACAGTGCCTTAGCCTCTCTTCCTACCTTTGGGACCATGATTTGAGGCAAAGACCCTCTTGCTGCCCCAAAAACAGAGATTTTCCTCCTTCATAGGACTTCTAGTGTTTGCAGCTTTTTAGAAGATTAATAGTCCAGTATTGCTTCGCTTCAGATCTTCTTCATTATGCTTACTTCTTGATTTGCAATAGTCTTCCTTCATGCTTTCCTTTCCTATAGTATTTCTCAGCATTTCCTTTCATAGATCATAGTTTAGACTAGTTTGATGCAAAACTCTGTTTTTCTAGATGCACTCATTTCATTGCTTGTTTGATCCTATTGGTTGACTGTTAGTTCCTTTGCAGCAGATCTCTTCTTGCAGTAGGTCAGCCTATCAACCATCACATCCTCTATTTGATCCATGCCCTATAGGTCACCAAAGTCTCACCTCAATTCTGCCTTAGTTTCTTGCATTTTCCATAAAACTTCTTCCTCTCTCCTTGAGCAAATCCAATCATCTGTCTCTCTCTTAGTGGTTCATGGTAGACCATAGGTGCCTGTTGTGGTAAAAACACAACCCCCCATTATTGATGTCTTCACTTCAAATAATGGGGACCCTTTCGATAAAAATTTTGGCTAAGCACCTTTTAAGATTTTATTTAGCTGATTATCCTACGTTTTTATTAATTTTTCATTTTCTTTGGATTCTTATTTTGATTGCTTTGTTAAAATCGATTTTTTATAAGCTTCCCATTGACGCTTGTTTCACCTTATTTGGTCAACTGGTTTGAAAATGGTACTCCTTTGAAGTCCCGTCATTTATCTAGTCTGGATTAAAAATGTTATTTTTATTCTTTTTATTAGCTGTAGTTTAGATAGGTAAATTAAGCTTTAGAAAATTTCATAACTAAACTAAACATCGTTAAAACAAAACCAAGATAAAAAAATTGATATTCAATGTTAAATTTTAAATTAATTAAAATTAATTAATAAGTAAATTATTAATTTAAGTTTAATAAATTAATACATAATATATAATAATAAAAACATAAACAAAAAGCAAAACTTCATCGCAACGGGAATTTCTTATCGCAATTTTCTTAAAACCCCGATAGCCCTCATATCCGATGGCCTATATGCGATGAAAGCCTCAAGCATTAACCAAACCTTAAAGTACCATGTGTTTAATTTTCAATGTGATTGCTCCATCGCATCGGGGTCCTCAATTGATACAACCCGACTCAACCATTTATGAGATGTGATATGGAGTGAGACCATTTGTGCGATGCGAGAAAAAGTCAAACCATGACATTTAATTTAAAGCTATTCTTACGTTGGTTATTTCGAATTGATTTAAATTCATGGTTAAGTACATTAACGAAACAATGAAATGATAATAGAATATTAACATAAAAAGATTTAATATTAAAATAAAAACAATACAATCGAATGCATCGCAAATTTCTCATCGCAAATATTCTTCGGAACATTCTTTAAAAAAACTCCGATAACCCTCATTCACCCATATGCGATCACCGAAGTTATAAGGCAACGAGACATTAATTTTGGTGCATAATTCATTTAGTTTTGAGTTTCCAAATTAACTCATTCGTGAGTGGAATAGGAATGAATAAAGAAGGAGGAAGGTAGGTTAGTTTACTTTTTTATTAGTTTTAAATATTAATTAATTTAAATAATTAATTTTATATTAATAAGTTATATATAAAATTTTATCCAATTAAACTTGAATATTATTAGAATTAATATTATTAAGTAATAGTTTATTAAGTAATTAGTTTAGTTAACAATTACATTAGGATTAATTATTAGTTAATTAGAATTCTAATTTAGGATTAGATTTTTAATTAAAATTCTCATTTTTAGCCCAGCACCAGAATTTCCAGATTTATGCCACATTTGACTCATCGACTTTGGAAGCTCATAGAATGAGTTTTACTTAGCCAAATGGGGCCCATGACGTCTCATTGGAAAGATAAAATCAAGGAGAATATTTCTGAGGAGGTTTCACTAACAGATTTAATCACCATTGAGTCAAAAATCATGCAGAAGATCAAGCTCTGAATTTCTAAAACAAAATCAATTTTCTGAGTTATTTTCTGCAT
>APFE030913306.1:0-14435 GCA_000404065.3 Pinus taeda
TCTGAGGTCAATATAATACTCAGACTTACTGAGAAACAAGAGCTGGATATATTCAATAGAAAAAGATGGAGATGGGAGTTTCAATGGAAAATCTGCTTCAAATAATTTCAGCTCACTGAATCAAGAATCGATTTCAAGTATTATGCATCTAGATAATTCATTCTCTGATGAAGGATTGGTGGTAGAAGGACCTTGAAAAAAACCTTGTTCCTAAGATTTTGACAAAGATGATTAGATTTCAGAAATGACAAATCAAACTCCTGTAACCATAAGTGTTGTTAGATTTATCACCAGTAAAATCTAACACTGAAAATTCAAATTCACCAAAGAGTATTTCAGAGGAAAATCATCGTGATAATTGAGTAATATAGAGAACAATTATAGATCCGTGCTACCAACATTTTTCAGGGAAAATAATCTTGCAAATTGAAACCCAACGTCACCCTTTATGGAGAAACCAAAAATACCAGAAACCCTTATCTTCTCGTCAGACTGATTAAAAGATTCATATAACCGTAAGTAATTTCAATACTCTTCCACAAGATTCCCAGTTGATGGAAGAATTTGGTTTGTTGCTGCTAACCCACCACTCCAACTCTAGACTTGTTGTATGTTCAAGGAATCGCAAAGTCCTGTAAAAAATTGGAGTTATAGAGGCATCTATAATAAGAATGGGGGATTTGGTAGAAGAGGAAAACTGGCAGCTATTTTTTATTCATCCTTTTTTATTTCCATGATTTAGTTTGGGCTTACTCACGAGGTTCTTCTTCAGTTGTCCACACTTAGGGAAAGTGTTCAACCTTCAGCGAGTTCTTTGTTATTGATTGGCATATCTGGTTACAAGTTAGTTTCTCACTGATATACAACCAATCAATAGGATGCTCATTGCTATCATTTTTACAGTCACACATAAGTCAATGTCATGCAATCATTGTTACTCTTACAACATCAAAAAATCGTCAAGGATCTGTCACACAAGGTTTCTGTCCTGTGTCAAGGTCTTTAGCTATTTGTGCCATTGGTGAAGCTTCAGACCTAGGATCACAACTTGAAGAGAAGAAACTGGTAGAGCCTCCTAATCTGAAGATAAATATCACAGATACCCAAAGGAAAGCTTAGTCTTCTCAAGAAATGGTGCTTCTAAGTTTACTACTGGGGCATGGCAACACAAAATTGTACATTTCTTCCTTTCTATTTTCTGAGGGGCAATGTACACTCTGAGTATCCACTTGTGATATTAAAACAGTGAGCTCTAAGGTCAATATAATTCTCAAACGTATTCAGAAACAAGAGCTGGAGATATTCAATAGAAAAATATGGAGATGGGAGTTTCAATGGACAATCTGCTTCAAACAATTTCAGCACACAAAATCAGGAATCGATTTCAATTATTATGCCTCCATATAATTTATTCTCTGATCAATGATTTGTGGTAGAAGGACCTTGAAAATCCTTAGATTTTGGCAAAGATGATTAGATTTCAGAAATCACAAATCAAACACCTATAACCATTAGTGTGGTTAAATTTATCACCAGTAAAATATAACACTGAAAATTCAAATTCACCAAAGAGTATTTTAGAGGAAAATCATCATGATAATTGAGTAATTTGGAGAACAACTACAGATCCGTGCTACCAGCATTTTTCTAGGGAAAATAATCTTGCAAATTGAAACCAAATGAGACCCTTTATGAAGAAACCAAAAATACTAGAAACCCTTGTCTTCTCGTCAGATTTACCAAAAGACTCATATAACCATAAGTAATTTCATTACTCTTCCACAAGAACCCTCATCAAACATATCATTCTTCAACAGTCCAAAGGTGAGAAACCTCTTCAGAGATGACTTATTGCTTTGGCTCACTGTTTCCAATAATTCTTCTTTTACAATCTTAGAAATGAACTGTGTATGCAAAAGCCATGCTTACAAAGATAAAATTAGATAGAAATGAGGGTGATGAATATGCAAAGATGTGGTTGAGTTAGAGATTGCAGACTCGGAGGTTTGCTTTATTTTTGGATGAAGTTTGGAGAGATGGTTCCGAGTTGATGGAAGAATTTGGTTTGTTGCTGCTAACCCACCACTCCAACTCCAGACTTGTTGTAACTTCAAGAAATCGCAAAGTCCTATCAGAAATTGGAGTTGCGGAAACATCTTTAATAAGAATAGGGGATTTGGTAGAAGAGGAAAACTGAAAACTATTTTTTATTCATACTTTTTTAGTTCCATGATTCAGTTGGGGCTTACTCATGAGGTTCTTCTTTGGTTGTCCACACTCAGGGAAAGTGTTCAACTTTCAACCAGTTCTTTGTTCTTAATTGGCATATCTGATTACAAGTTGTTTTCTCACTGATATACAACCAATCAATACGATGCTCATTTGCTATCATTGTTATAGTCACGCATAAGTCAATTTCATACAATCAGTGTTACTCTTACAGCATCAACAAATCGTCAAGGATTTGCCACAGAAGGTTTCTGCCTTGTGTCAAGGTCTTTAGCTATTGGTGCTATTGGTGAAGCTTCAGACCTAGGATCACACTTGAAGAGAATAAACTGGTAGAGCCTCCCAATCTGAAGATAAATATCACAGATACCCAAAGAAAAGCTCGTTCTTCTCAAGTAATGGTGCTTCTAAGTTTTGCTAGTGAGGCATGACAACACAAAATTGTACATTGCTTCCTTTCTATTTTCTTAGGGGAAATGGACACTTTGAGTAGCCACTTGTGATATTAAAATAGTGAGCTCTAAGGTCAACATAATGCTCAGACTTATTGAGAAACACTACCTAGAGATATTCAATAGACAAAGATGGAGATGGGAGTTTCAATGGACAATCTGCTTCAAACAATTTCAGCTCACGGAATCAGGAATTGATTTCAATTACTATGCCTCTATATAATTCATTCTCTGATGAAGGATTCGTGGTAGAAGGACCTTGAAAAAACCTTGTTCCTCAGATTTTGGCAAAGATGATTAGATTTCAGAAATGACAAATCAAACACCTGTAACCATCGGTGTTGTTAGATTTATCACTAGCAAAATCTAACACTACAAATGCAAATTCACCAAAGAGTATTTCAGAGGAAAATCATCGTGATAATTGAGTAATATGGAAAACAACTACAAATTCGTGCTACCAGCATTTTTCGAGCGAAAATAATCTTGCAAATTGAAACCCAATGACACCCTTTATGAAGAAACCAAAAATACGAGAATCTCTTGTCTTCTCGTCATATCTACCAAAAGATTCATATAACAGTAAATAATTTCAATACTCTTCCACAAGAACCCTCAGCAAACCTATCAGAGCATGTGTCATTGATGAGGGCCGAAGATTTCAAAAAGGGGTTATGTACAGCGGCTAGCACATGTGTCCTACGGAATCTGTAGATGTAATTAACTTGAGAAGTTTCATTTGCAGACATAATTCATATGACAAGTTTGATCCACCCACAAAAGAAGAGAGACAATGAAACACAACATGACATAGCGTTATAAATTGTCAGCCCAACAAGCCATCGAAACCCTAGTCAAAAATAAAACAAAAACTTTTCCAAACAATCGTCAATTTTCCAGAAATCCTTCAACCGCATGGAAGAATCGTGCATTTGATATGCATTTTTACCCTCATGCACAGTGTGTTTTTGTATTTTCATTAATAAAACATAATATAATAATGGGTTTGGGTTTAGAAATTGTCAAAAATAAAGAGTTCAGGTTACCAAGATGAAAAATAAGAGTCAACTTTATCAAATATCCCTGGACTCCTGAGTTGAATAAACTCCAATGACAATATCTATCTTGTGTCTTAATTAGCAAGCCCTGAATTATGTGCAATATAAATTTTCTTACCTGAATAAGGAGGAGAAAAATAGAATTCCACATAAGAGACTAATTATTTTAATTAACTAAATAATAATAAAAAGTAAATTAAATCACCTTTACCTTACTAGATTATTTACAATGATTTTAAAACATACTTTGAGTGTTACAACTATTAACTTTTTATCAATATATGTAACTTAGAAATAAACAAATTCAAGTCAAAACTCATTTATTATGATTTTAAAGCATACTTTCATTGTTAAGCAACCGTTAAAATTTTATGAATAAATTTGACTTCATTTAAATAAATTCAATTCAAATTTGAGCAGAAATTTTTTTTGGGATAAGTTATAGAATCAAGAAGATTTGTGTATAATCCCAAACCACTGGTATGAGACAAGAGAGAGTAATTATTTTTATTAATTAAATAATAAAAAAATAAATTATGATTTAGTTCTAATAATTCATCTTCATCTTATTGGAGAGAGACTAATTATTTTTATTAATTAAATAATAAAACAAATTAAAATTATGATTTAGTTTTAATAATCATCTTTATCTTATTAGATTGTTTACTATGATTTTAAAGCACACTTTAAGTCTTACACAAGAATTAATTAACTTTTATGAATAAAGGTGACTTTAGAAATAAATAAATTCAAATTGAAACTAAATTACTATGATTTTAAAGTAAATTCAAATTAACACACATGTACAATTTATAGTGTTCCTCCTACCTCTCCTCTCCTTTGGCTATAGCTTTCCCATTGAGCAACTTGGTAGCTTCATAGTCATGAACAATGATTTATATGCAATATTAATTCAATAATTAATAAAAAATAGTGTGAGGCTCCCTAAATAAATTTCATTTCTACTACATCTCTACAGTTCATTTAGATTTGCCCATTCCTAATGTCCTGATTGTTCATCAATTTATGCCTTAGGGCGTTTCCTTTGCAACATTTGGTGCAAATGCTAGTTTATGTCAATATCACCTTCATATATATCTATATAGAAAAAAAATGTTTTATGGTTAAAAATTTTATTTGGTCATTTATTTACTCTATTTAGCATGCAAAAATACAATTTAAATAATGAAAAACAACAAATTATGTTTTGCATTCTAAAATAATTTACACATGAATAAATTTAATTTTTTTAAACTGACCTTAAATCCGTACTTATAAGTAAACCTATACTAATATTAATATTAACTTATATTCAGCTGACATCCTTATGTTTATAAAAATATGTTATGAAAACCATTAGAAGTCTTCGACATAATGTCTTGAACCTTCCAAATGGATACGGTTGTATGCCATTGTTGGTTGTTGGGATTTGCTCTACCTGGTTGATCATGAGAATGAAAATAAGAGGATACTAAAATTAGAAATAGTAATTTTTGTTTTTCTATTATATTTTTAATTTTTTTTTAATATAATAAAAATTTATTAAAATTATATTATTATTCAATTTAATGTATTTATTTGAAAATAAATTTTAAACCATAAAAAAAAATAATATACCAAAAAAATAGTTTCTCCAAATTCTGACAAAATCTTTTAAATACAATATAACCTTGGAAATGTAAAATAATACAACAAAGACCAAAATAATTTTTTTTTAAAGGACGTATGTGATCATATATAATTATTAATATGTAATGCCAAAAGGACATCTTTCAAGTTAACGAAAGCGACAGCCATTTACCAAAACCAGCAAATGAACCAGAGCTGAACTGCAATTATTTATATCGTAGGGCTACGTTACAAATAAGTCACAACGATTTCAGAGGGAATCCAAAAACAGCAGATGAAGCAGTGGTGAACCGGCATTATTTATATAGTAGGACTACGACTCGACTCTGAGCTAATTTCATTAACAAATAGTAGCATTCAGTTATCATCGGTAGGTTCCCCAGGAGTGATTAACAACACTGATTCCTCCGTCCACAACAAGGTTATGCCCGCTCACATATTTAGACTCATCGCTCGCCAAGTACAGACATGCCTCTGCAACATCCTCCGCTGTAAGAACCGTTCCCTCTAAGTTGGCAACTCTGGTGCAGAAGTCCGCCACAGCGGCCTTAGCCACTTCTTTAGAAAATACGGAGGGGTCGCCTTCCTTCTTGAAATACCCAACTGTAAGATCCGTGGGCAGTCCATAAGGAGACACAGCGTTGACTCGGATCCCGTATTTCCCAAGCTCAGCTGCGCCGTTCCTCGTCAGCCCTATCACAGCATGCTTGGAGGTGGTGTAGTCGTATGGACAAAATCCTCCTGTAACACTTGCAATGCTGGCAGTGTTGATTATGGTGCCCTTCTTCCGCGGAATCATCACGCGGGCAGCGTGCTTCATGCTCACCATCACTCCTCTCACGTTTACCCTAATCACTCGATCGAATTGATCCATGTCATACTCTGCTACGCTTTTTCCTGGAGCTCCTATTCCTGCGTTGTTAAACATTATATCCAGTTGACCGTGTTTCTCTACGGTCAAATCCACCGCTGCGCCCACGTCTTGCTCATTGGTCACATCGCAGTGCACGAAAATTGCGGGAGGAGAAAGGGATTCGGCCAGCTTTTTCCCAGCTGCGTCGGCAACGTCTGCGATTATGACTTTGGCTCCGTGCTTTGTGAAGAGCCGAACGGTGGCTTCTCCGATGCCAGATGCTCCTCCCGTTATTATTGCGACCTTGCCCTCCAGTCTGCATTCAAAGATCATTGACCAGAATTTTAAAACCAGTGAACATTGCAAAGAACATTCAAAAGTGGCAGGTTTCCCTTAAAAAAAAAACCAAAAAAATCTTAAAATTTTTTAGATTGGAAATAGAATTAAAACCATTAAAAATTTCTAAATTTCTAAACAACCAAAATTTTGAAATTTAACAACTCTATTAACTTTCAATTTTATAAAAATTTATACTAAATTTTATCAAAACAGTACTAGAATTTCCATAATTTAAAAAAAAATCCAAAAAATAATCCACTTATATTACAGCTAAACCGAATACCAAAACCAGGTACCATTGTGATAAATAAAAACAAACAGTTAATTAATCTGCACTTCCGGGAATTGCCTTCTTTCCTTGAATTCATCAGTGTAGATTTCGATTGTTAAAACCCTGCTGTTGTCTCCACACCCTATCAATCCAGCCATGCTGCTAAAATCCTATCCACAAAATCTTTTTTTTTAACGGGATGTTTTTGTTAGCTTTCACGAATTTAATTTTCTATATAGATTAAAAGAAACCTAAAATGTTTTTAATAATTTTTGAACTGAGATATGATTTGTAATTGTGTTAGTTAATTATAAAGTGAAATTTTAATAATATTAGCAAAAATAAAATATTAAAAATAAAAAAGAAATTTAAATAATTATATAAAATATTAAATAATGTCTATTCATAAAAAAAATTACACGTAAAAATTTTTGGATGCCCTGGCTCATGTTAATCCTTATAAAATTTAGATATTTCGACTCAGATTAGATCTGTATTTAAAATACATCTATACTAATATAAAAACCAGACTTCAAAGTCATACTTTACTCCTCTACCATTTATACTTTATATTATACTTTAAATCTATAAAGAAATTTACATTTTCATACTATTCCTACAAAAGAGATCACAATTTCAGAGAACTCTCACAGATTGCAAAATGATAAAGCAATTCCTCTCCTGTGAGTACCGTCGCTCTGCGTGGTACCGAGTGCATCAGCCTCTTGGTTAGACATGGTTTGGAATGAAATTTGGGTAATTAGTAGGTGTATGGAATTATCTGGTGTTACCCTTTTATAGCTTCCTGTGTCGTATTTGATTGGGATTGTTATTGGTAATATCTGACAACTTATCATTCTTGTTCTTTATGTTGATGATCTTATCCTTACTAGTAGTAATCCCAAACTTATAAACCATGTGATGTCGAGCCTTAAAAAGCAGTTTGAAACCACAAACTTAGGACACTTTACATTATTTTCTTGGTTTTCAAGTCTTGCAATCCAATGAAGGTATTTCCCTTTCCCAGTCCAAGTATGCCTATGATATTCTAAGCCACTTTCACATGGAACATTGTAAGCCAACCCCTTCTCCCTTTCAGTCTCGAGCGAAACTTTCAGTCATTTGTACTTCTCCTAAAGTTGATGCTACCTTATATCATTAGCTTGTAGGAAAACGTTTGTACTGACCCATACCCATCCTGAGCTTTCCTTTTTTGTTGGCCTTATTGCTCGGTTTATGCAAAACCCAAATGAAATTCATTAGAAAGCAACTAAAAGAATGCTCCATTATGTTCGAGGTACAATTCAGTTTGGGATTCATTACAGTGTAGAAGCATCTCCTCTATTGGTTGGTTTCACTAATTCTGATTGGGTTGGTGATCCCGATGATCAAATGTCTATTGCAGGTTATGTCTTCACTCTTGGTTCTGGACCAATTACACTGGCTTGCAAGAAACAAAGTTCCATTTCTCTCTCTTCAACAAAAGCAGAGTATCATGGCATTGTGGAAGCTAGTAAGGAAGCCTGTGGCTTCTTCAGGTCCTATCAGAGTTTGGATTTCAACAACAGCATCCGACTACACTTTGGTGTGATAATCAAAGTGCCATTCAACTATGCAAAGATCCAGTCTAACATCAAAGCAACAAACACATTGAACTACACATGAAATTCATCAGAAAGCTCATTCATGACCATGTTCTTGAAGTGCAAGACTGTTCAACCGATGATCAAGTTCTAGACATCTTTAGAAAGGCTCTCATAGAGACGAGGTTGACTAAAATTCGATTTATGGTTGGAGTTCAGGAAGTTGTTAGTAAGGGGCGATAGGCTCTAATGCCTCCTTCCTTCTCCTATAGTGTCATATTTGTACATCCTTCAATCCTATCCCAAGTTTGTCTTAAGGGGGGATGTTAGGATATTTCGACACATAGGAAATAGTTAGGTATGACTTGGTGTAGTGTATAGTTCGGTAAAGTGTGTTTCTTTAGCATGTACTTTTTGTAACTTACAATCCGACGGTCATGATATGTTCTAGACATGAAGTGATCCAACAGTTCATTTTCTCCTCAGTATTACTGACACTTGATCCACGGCTTAGCACCCGATTGGTCCATGATCTCTATTTAAAGAGCGTGGAGGGTCATTTGTAAGGTGATCATTCATGAGAGAAACTTATGTAAATTTTCTTTCTTTTTTATTAATAAATTCCATGAAGTGGCCACATTGGCTTCGACCGTGGACTGTTTCACTCTTTGAGGGCCTCTTTAAGTGTTTTAACCACATCAAGAATATTAATGTATTGATCTGTGATCTATTTGTGAGCAGTTTCCTTTCATGTTCTATGTGAGGAACTTGCCCTATAAATTCCTACATGGTGTATTGATAAGCCATGATATTTGATAATGGTATTGTAAAAAAACTTATTCACAGATTAAGAATGTCCATGACACACTCAGATGAATCTCTATGATTAAGAATTTTGTTACATGTTTTTCTTAAATGTATATATGTTTAAATTATATACTAATGTTTTTTTAGCATTAAAAATAATAATAATAATTATTTAAGAAAAGTTATAATTTAGTTATTTTTAAGAATTTTAAAATTTTATGAAACTTCTTATGTGTTATGGCTAACAATTAGTGCCCATTTACAAGCTAACAAAAGCAACATCATTTACTAAATAATACACACACACACACACATATATAGTTAATTTGTAATTGGTTAGAGTAATTTAGGCCAAACATATAATTAAACTTAGCCACTACCACTCTAATACTAGGAGTATATATAATAGTGAATAAACTAGATATAATAAAGATTAGCAATAGAAATTACCAATAGTAAAGAGGGTGTGAGATAAATGTATTTGTAATGGTTTTGTATAAAAGATAATAATTTCGAAATTTACACAAAATTATTATATTTAGAAATTGGGGTCAAAATTTTGAATATAAAAAATTAAAGCATAATTTGGTAAACAACTTTGTATACTTGTTTTGACTATAGTTTTCTATAATATAGATATAATTTGAAGATATTTAAAAGTTAATTGAGTAAATCAGTATAATGAGGGTGTTAGGTTTTTAATTCTTATTGGTTCCCTTATATGAAAACATTTATTATATTTCCTATGGATTGATATAAAAGGGGTTAACAATTTAAAAGTATAAATGTCATTTTATCAAGTCTCTTGTTAATAAAAACATGTTTGTCAAAAGAATATAAACATTAAATGATAAAAATTTAGAAATAAAAATGTTATTTTAGTAATAAAATTTTGTAGGTAATAAAAATTTGTTAGTTTCAGACTGTTTGTGAAAAGAAAGGAATTGTTAAATGATGAATTTTAAGATGGATTAAATTATATAATGAATTTCCCAAAAACACATAGATACGTAAAGAGGTATATGATTAAATATGTTGTAATAAAATATATGAGTAAATATATTTTGTAATAAATTATTAATTTATAAATAAATGTTAATGAATGGAAAAAACTAAACCTATCAACCTTTTAAATTATATTTTTATGATATTATATGTTCATTGACACATTTTCATTAGATAATATCAACTCTATCGGTTCTCCCTATAATCCCTCACTTTTAACTGATAATAATTTCCTCACATTAATAAACATATAAGTAAATGCTATGGGTCACATGATTTTAATTATTTCAAACCCTTAACATGTTTAAATCACGAGACACTACATTCTTTTTGTACATATATTATTTATTTATAAAAAATAAAGTATTTATTTATAATAAATGAATTAATGCAGTCGAAGGGAGTTCTTGGCCTTATTTGCTCTACATTTTTTCTCAAAATTATTTAACGAATTCACTAACAATCTCACATGATTCACCGAATACGAAAATCTCTGCATTTCGCCATTATATAAAGATAACGTAAAAGGCTCCCAACTAAATGTAGCCACATCGTTGAGGCTCCCAACTAGATTTAGCCACATCGTTCATTCTTCGCCACAGTTCGCACATTTGTTCTTTTCAGAAATCCCAACAATCTCGAGCCTAGAGTTTTGATAACTCCCCGCTAAACGTATCCACATCATTCATTCTTTGACATAGTTCTTGCATTTGTTCTGCTCAAAGACACTAAGAAACTCGCTCACAATTGCTAGAATCCTCTATATTGTTTTGAGCACATTGTTAGCACTGATTATTAGGGGAATTTAAGGAAATTTTAATTACAAATGAATCAAGTAAGTACTTTGTTGTGACTAAAGTTTAAGAGGGAAATTGTTTGTGAAAACAAAGCATTCTATCAAAAAAGAGGTGTCTGTGGCCATGCTCAATCTTTTTTAAGTTCAAAATGTAGTTATTATTTTTTGGTCGCTTTGTAATTGTTACAAAATTTAATATCTTATTTTTTCTGACAATGAAAACTGGATAAGATTAACATAATACCCAATGTTTCATGTTGAAGCATATAAATTATAAGTACCAGTACATAAAAATCCTAACATAAGATAAGGTCGTGGAACTACATTATTTACCTATAGATGAACAGATAGCAAATATTCTGACTAAAGATTTACCAAACAAGAAACTTGAGTATTTGAGAGACAAGATTGATTTGGTAGACATATCTTCTCTAATTGAGAGGGAGTGATGTTGGATAGTTCTTCTCTTTATGTGCCATGCACTAGACTAGGACTAACAACCATAAGTCTTAGTGAAGGCCATAAGAAAAGAATGTAGTATGGAGCATTGAGTAAGCATCTAAGATTGAAAGTTCATGTGGATTAGAGAATCTAGGAAAGAATTTATATACTAATCCTATTTAAAGATGAGGTAGGACATCCAAGACAATAATATTTGAAGAGGACCAATATTCTTTGAAGATTAAAGATTGGAAATCCAAGATAAGAATAATCCTGAAAGGACATACCATGTGAACATCCAGATGGGACATCTGCCTCAGAGCTAGTGTGGAAACTCATGTAATGCCTCCCAACATAATGCTCTTAAATGAAGTTGAGTCTGTTTAGTTAAGGCCTTCAATGATAGTGTTGGTTATGATATAGATGCTTGACAGATGTCTTATCAATCCGACTCTTGTTATGAGAATATTGCTTCAAGATTGAGATTCCTTGTACTTCATAATGAGATTATGAATACCATGCTATCTAAGAGGGAGTGTTGGAAATTCTAACTAGGTTCGGTATTCATAATTACCTTTTGTAAACATGACATTGCATATTTTATATAATGTATAAAGAAAGAACTTTTTTTTATTATTATTTAAAGCATGGGTTTCATGCTCAAGTTTAGGTCAAAATCATCTTATTCATGCTTATAAGTATTTCTATGCATTTCTTGGTCAAAGAAGAAATTTGTTCATGTGTTATAGCCCAATTTTGACTCTTTGTAAACAAGAAATATTACTTATTTTGAGTCAAGAAAAACCATTTATTCCCCCAAGATGAATTCGTCCCAATTAAGATTAATTCATCCTAAAGGAGGGTTATTCAACCCCTCAAGAAGTTTATAAATAAGAGGATCTTGACTCATTTGTAGCACCATATCATCTCAAGTTTGATCTGAAATAGAGAAGAATGAAAAAGAGTTAAGAGGACGAAGAAAAGGAGAAGTCAATTTTTCTTCAATATCATCTCTTTCTATCCACACGAGTGAAGTTGCTAAGGTTTCTGTGTAGCTACGAAATTGCAAGAGTCTGAAATTACAAGGCCAAGGTTCTAAAGTGTAGTTGTGGGCTGAAATTCTAGAAGTGAATATGTAAGGTCAAAGTTTTGAAGTTTCCTTGAAGAAGATCTTGTTGGTGGGCTTACTTGGTGCCTGGGAGGATCCTTGGCTTTGGTCTTTGGTTCTTAGAATTATCATTGTGAAAAAATTCTATAAGAAGAGAAGTATTCTTTTTGGTTTTTCCCCTTGGAGGGGTTTTTCCCTGGCTAGGAGCCTATATCTTGTGTACTTTCTCTTGTTTTGATCTTCATTGTTGGATAGTTTTTCTCTTTATGTATCATGGATTAGACTAGGACTAACAACTGAATACTTAGTGAAGTCCATAAGAAAAGAATGTAGTACGGAGGAATAAATAAGCATTTGAGATTGGAACTTCGTTTGGATTAGAGAATCTAGGAAAGAAGTTGTATACCGATGCTCTTTGAGGATGAGGTAGGGCATCCAAGACAGTAGTAGTTGAAGAGGACCAATATTCTTTGAAGATTCAATATTAGAAATCCAAGATAAGAATAGTCCTAAAAGGACATACCATGTGAACATACACATCAAATATGTTCCTCAGAGGTAGTGTGGAAACTCGCGTAAAGCCTCCTAACATAATGCTCTTAAATGAAATTGAGTCTGTCTAGTTAAGGCCTTCAATGATAATGTTGGTTATGATACAAATGCTTGATAGATGGCTTATCAATTTGACTTTTGTTACAGGAATGCTTCAAGATTGAGATTCCTTGTAATTGATAATGGGATTATGAATACCTTGCTAGTTAAGAGGGAGTGTTGGAAATTGTAACTAGGTTCGGTCTTCATAATAACCTTTTTGTAAACATGACATTGCATATTTTATATCATGTATAAATAAAGAAAAATAAAGAAAGACAAATTTTATTTAAAGCATGGGTTTCATGCTCAAGTTTAGGGGTAAATAATATTCTTCATGCTTATAAGTAGTTCTAGGTATTTCTTGGTCAAAGAAGAATTCTTTTCATGTACTATAGTCCCATTTGGACTCTTTGTAACAACGAAAAAATATTTATTTTGAGTCAAGAAAAGTCATTTATTGCTCCAAGACTAATTCGTCCCAATTAAGATTAAGTCATCCTAAAGGAGGGTTATTTGACTCCTCAATAAGGTTATAAATAAGAGGAGCTTGACTCATTTGTAGCACCATATCATCTTAAGTTCAACCTAAAATAGTGAATAATGAAAAAGAGTTAAGAGGATGAAGAAAAGGAGAAGAAGTCAAATTTTCTTGAATATCATTTCCTTCTATCCACACGTGTCAAGATGTTAAGGTTTCTGTGATGCTATGAAGTTGCAAGAGGCTGAAATTACAGGGTCAAGATTCTGAACTGTAGCTGTAGGGCTGAAATTCTAGAAGTGAAGATACAGGTTTGAAGTTTCGAAGTTGCCTCCTATAAGATCTTGTTGGTGGGCTGACTTGGTGCTTGGGAGGATTCTTGGCTTTGGTCTTTGGGTCTTAGAAGTATCATTGTGAAAAATTCTATAAGAAGAGAAGTATTATTTCTGGCTTTTACCCTTGGAGGGGTTTTTCCCTGGCCTGGAACCTATATCTTGTGTACTTTGTCTTGTTGTGAACTTTATGTGACTCAGAACTTGAACATCCTGATTTCAACACCATATTTTGAGAGGATGCCCTGTTAGCCCCCATTATTCATGGAAAAATGGGCTAGCCACATGATCATGATGAATACGAATCTAGAAGAGTACATATTGTACCTCTCATTAAAAATTTTAGGGAACTAAACTTAACCACTAGTAGGCTCTCGGGTTTTGTTAGAACCAGACCACTAGGAGGAAAAGAGGTTCCATTATTCTCAGGTGCATTTTTTCCATTGATGATTAGAGTGGT
>APFE030913323.1:0-65526 GCA_000404065.3 Pinus taeda
TATTTATGATGATCCTTCTAGATTGGGTGGCTGCATCCATACCTTGGATCTTAGATTTACAGATGATCCTTCTCATTCGGATGGTTGCACCCATGCTATGGATCTTTTCACATAGTCCTCTTTTATCCTAATGGTGGTGTCCATATGTGGATTCATGTTTTCATATCAGATATGTATATGTATATGCATCCATGATTTGTAGGTCCCTTGACAATGTTTTTTCTCGTCCTTGCAAAAGCTCGTAAATCATCTCAGCCACCACTCCCTGTTCTGCCTTCACGCTTTATGGGGCATCTGTTACACAATATTTTGTCATGCCTCCTGCACTTCCCTGTGTCATACCCCAAAGTTCTCGAAACTTGGAAATCATGTAGTACACCCATCATGATTAGCAGCTTAGATCCTCCCTAAAACACTCATGAAAAATGCCTTGAGCCTTCCCTAGAGAAAATGGGCTCTAAAACCCTAGTTTTAGCATCATCGTGACCCTGACACTGGAAATTCATGTTGATTGTTAGTTTCATTATACTAGCCTCACGATGAGAGTGTGCTTTTGGCTTGGATACCCGGGATGATCCTTAAAAGGAAATTTTTCCCAAAGAGGACAAGAAGCTTCATGATCTATAGGCTTCTAGAATGACAAGCTGGAGGTTGTTTGATGTGGATGAGGTGAAGTTCTCTCAACTTGGCCCTTTAGTCTTATCCGTATGATCTACCTCCTTGGGATGAGAGTATTATCCTATGTTTGGAGAGATCGTAACTCCCTTTCCATTTCTATATATTCATCTTTTACCATTCCCAAATGGTTGGTCTTTGAGTATTTTCACCCTTATGCTGAGATTTTGCCGACATGCTACTCACTTGGCTTGGAGAGCTTGATCTTGGACTTGGACACTTACTTAAGGAGAGCTTATTGACATCAAGGCTTGGTTTTATGCTTCCTCCATTATTCTATTAATATATACAATTACTAGTTCACTACCCATAAATGTGTATGTTAATGCATCATTTATCTTAATGCTCCTTGATTTGTTAACTGGATTACTTTCAATTATGATATTTTTATTCATATGATTTGTTGTGTCTTTGATATTTTGTGTAGGAATTCAAACACTGTGAGTAGCAGAATTGAGCATGAGGTGCAAGTTGTTTGATGTCTTCAACAAAGGAGGCCATCTTCCTCTTCTCTCATTTCGATTGTAATATAGGAAAGTGTCTTGTATATTTTCACGTAGTTTGCTAGTGCCACTCATTAGGCTAGAGGGATCATCTATATCCATAGAGAGGATTTCCATAGACAACACACCTCCTCGGGCCATGGTCCTCGACCTAATCCTTCCCCGGATCCTTTGCCCCATCCTAGTTTGATTTTTAGATAGGGGAATAATAAAGAAAATTAATAAAAAACTAAATAAATAAAATATTAAATAAAATAAAATAAAATTAATAAAAAATTTAATCCTTAAACCCTAGACGTGGACCTCCAGTCCTTAGAAAAATCTTGAAATAGATACAATGAAAAAGTCTTGGGGATCAAGCTTCTAGTAATGACAAAATTCTAGCCATTGGATTCTGGTGAATGTGAAGTTTCAACCACTAAATAATAATTTAAAATATAATTAGATAATTAAAATACAATAAAATAATGAAAAAAAATACAAAAATGGATAAAATTATAATAAATGAATGGATCCACAGTAGCTGGCACGTCAGAATACCAAGTCATCCTACCATGTAGCTTGCCACGTTAGCATGCCACCTCATTAAAATAAGAAAAAACACAAAACTACTAAGGGCCATAACTTCTGATCTAGAACTTGGAATGAAGCAAACTTTATATCACCACAAATATCTCGAAGAGGAGAAGATGATGGAAATATAAAAAGTAGAAAATAATGAACAATAGAATCACTCAAAATAGGAAACCAAATGCAAACTGAGGCAATATTTTCAAAATTTATATGGGGCCCCCCTTAATTTTTGAGAAAAAATAAGGCGGGTTGTTGAGGCCTCAACACCACTCAAGCCATAAGGTTTATTCTCCTTAATTTATCTTAACAATGAAATAGATAGGATACTTTATGCATCCAAAAGGTTATGTTCTACATGAATAAATCCATTTCATGTGATGTGTCCAACCCACACATTCCACAATGAAATAAAAGTGTTGTATATTCATCAAGGAATAATCATGCACTATTGATATAGGACTATATCAATTATCTTTATCCTTGTAAGAAAGAAGGGCCCCCTCCCTCCTTCTTGTAGATGTATGACATACATGAATAGGAAGGCAACACATTTCCTTCTTGTGTATCCTCCACCCAACATATATACATATGAAAATTTCCTTGGGAGGTAACTTTCTTCCTCAATCATGGAACCAATCCTATGGTCCAAATTGTTGTGGATCATATAGGTTATTATCCATTGGTTTTTGTTTTAAATCCTACACCAATACGACACTACCACATATCCCAATTGAAGAAAGTTATAAATTGCAATATTTTAAGAGTCCCCCCATTGATTAGTGATCAACTTTTCAAGGAGCTCCAAGACTTGATGCATTTTACTTTGTTTCACCTTACCCCATGATCATTCATTAATGGACATAAGCTACAATACAAGGAAAATAATTTATGGCCTTCAGAGACCCATTGTTTGAGCCTTATATAATTATCCTCCAATCAAAATTTGGATTAAAATAGAGTTCATATATAGTCATGGATTATTATTTTCAATTCCCTCTTAGTTACACTATTTGTTATTAGTCATTCACCCACACAAATATGCATTTAAATACAATTCCATAACATAAAATAACAATAATTTTACATATCTATAAAAATTAAATGATACTTATGTTTCAAATGAGCATGATACAATAAAACTTCTATGTATGAGTGATGTTCCACCCAAGGATACCACCCCCATACTAGGCTACGAGACCACCAAAATGAGGGAACATGTCTAAGGGTTCTAATTTTCTCTACCTACCCATTTGTGGTCATATTAAGCAAAGCAACTTTCTACATGATACTCCTAACATCTCTTCTAGCCATTAAACTAGCCATGAAACACTCTTCCACTACCTGACACAACAAAATGGAGAATTAATTCTATACTCAATATTTTTAGAGTACCCATCCCTTATGGTGTTGTTTAGTGTGTGGAAAAATATCCCAACAGGTTCTCTACTTTTTGGGAAATCCTTGCAGTATTATCTCTTTCCTTCTTGATCATCTATGGCACATAAATACTTACCCGAACTATCTTCTCTCCTCCAACCATCTCTCTGAATCTAGGGCCTTTATAAATTCATTTCACTATCTTCCCTTTAGCCTATTTCCTATTCCATTGGATTACTTGTTTATTGTTTACAATAATACATAGTACATGGTGACTTTGTGCACTAATGGCAGAGAGATAATATGAATGATGTTCATGAAATAATTATAAATGGAATTGAGGAGTATTAGGAGTAATTAATAACATTACTTTTAATGGGAGAAAACTTAGGGCTCTTACATTTGTACTTAGCCCAAGATTTCATAATTATGGGAGAAGTATTTCCCACCAAACTCTTACATGCATCCAATTATTGCTTTAATGACTCAATCAGAGGTGGGTAGATTCATTTAAGAGACTTGTACATAAGAGATGAAATATAAGGCTAATATTTGGAAACAAAATAATTAGTTTTCTATGGGACTTATTTCATCTTCCCCTCTGTTGAAATCATAGTCTCTATTGTTCTCATGATATCCATAGTGAGTTTGGACCATTATATATTATGTTCAACATAAATATTTACAAATCTTAAACCTAGCATGGAAATCCTACCTTATGTTTCTTCTATGCACATTTACATCTTGCATGATAAGTCATTCACAAAACTGTCATTTTCCTTGAGGTCCACAATAAGAATTATCAAAATTCATTTTAAATGTTTGTAACAACATGAGATCTTATAACTTAATCCATATGGTTTGACTTCTAGCACACAGTCACATATTTAAAATTTAAACATAATTTGGTTCAATAGCTTCCAAGGATTATAACTGGAACATTACATTATCCATCCCCTTTGGATAACATGATCCTTGATGTTTCTTTCATTTCCAATCATGAAAATATGTCTAATTCATTAACTTCATTCCCAACGCTATCTTCTCCAATTCAATTTTATATTGTTGTTGCCTATCTTGGACACTATGCTTTACATTCCCTTTCAATAGCTTGAGATCGTTCAAAGGTCTTATCTTTCAGGTGTGTACCTACAACAATAATTAAATGAAACCATGTCTTTAATGTCTAATTGTATGCCATAAGTATTCCATCCCTAAGAATTTTCAATTCACAACTAAAGCACATATATTAATAAAACGAGACATAATGTGAAAATCCAGAAAATATGAATATATTGTTTCTTCAAAGCATGGCCAAAGGCAAGAATCATCTCACTATTTTCTCTAACATACTCATAACATTGATTAACTTCTTGATCCCATGGGGTCTTCACTCAATGAATCTTTGACATATCACATGCTTTCATGGCATACTAAAAAATACACCTAATTTGACTTAAGCAATTAGCATGAAAGAAAAGTGCACATATGCTTCTGAATGAGAAAGAGAGTGTGCCATGTGAATGCTTAATTTTATATGTATTAATGTTCTTTCACTGCAAGGGGTAAGAAAGGGATCCTATAAAAGAGAACTAATAGTACTACTCTAATATAGACACACACACATGGATAAGAAAGACTCGTCTAGCATCAAGTGAAATAGTTCATATAGATTCAACGATCATTACAATCATTCCAACACATTTCCAACAAGTTAAGAACCAAAGCCAATGAAATAGTTAAATTACTTTGGTACATGTGAAAGCCAACATGAATCATAAAAAATACAAGAATAGTCTTAAAACATTCACTATTCATTTATTAAAATGTGTTGTCGAAAAGGATTCAAGTATTAAGAAAAAGTTCCAAGATACATACATACAAGGAACATTCCTAGCTCCAATATTGGACCATTAGAGCCACTACTTTCTCCCCAAAAATACTCTCTCTATCTCTCTAATGCCTTGTGGGAGAAGCCAAGGTTAAAAGTCCTTTTCTTGAGTAATGAGTATCCTTTTATAGCTTGAGGCATGACTTTTCAAATCCTCATGACTCTTGAATTTCTAACTTCAAATGACCTTTGGACTTCTATAACCCTTGGAATTACAAATGAATTTTTGAATTATATGTGACTCTTGGAATTAAATGCATTTTGGACTTATATATATATATGGATCTTTTGTCCATACATGACTCTTGGACTTCCACTTATTTGTATTTACAATAATTGCATGACTACATCAAAACTTCCACATCATCATGATATGAGACATGACAGGTCACTATTATTGATGACTAGGACTTATAGTCACTTATGACATGAAATTTATTCAATGGGTGACATTTCTTACACTTGTGTCTTTTCTCTTGCATGTAGCTTCTGATCGTTGATGTATTCACACACAAAAGGGACTTTGATCTCACGGAGTCTTTGGGGGCACCTCAATTGTCAAGGCTTTAGCGTGTTATTTATTTTCAAATTCTCCCATTAAGTGCCCTCTTTTCCCAATCTTCTTTAAAAATCCTTTCCATGTTATTCTTAAAATGCCTGCAACTGCAAACACTCACACAAGAAAACATCAGCCTAAAAAATCCCCTATTCTAGCATGTTTCATGCAAATGTTTTATTCATGTCTTAACAATGCACTTGCAAAAAGCAAGGAGAACTTCTGGGTGCAAGGGCGCACTTTGAAAGGATGAAGGTTTGAGGAGATGATGCTTCAGAGCTTCGAGATTTGCTCATGTGCTCAAGAAGGGAGAGAGAAACTCAAGGGATGATGCAAGGCATAGGTCTAAAGGATTAAGGATTAGGCTTTAGTCTTTCGAAGTTTACTATGCGCTTAAGGGAAACAAGGAGGGTGCAAAGCGTAGAGTTGAAGGATGAAGGAAAAGGATTCAAAGCTTTAGGGTCTGCTCATGCATTCAAGAAGGAAAAGGAGGGTGTAGTGAACATTGTTGAAGGCTGAATGGGTTAGGCTTCAAGTCTTGAGAGTGAACTCATGCTCTTAAGGAGGCACACTTCTTTGATGTGAAGGAGTGTGATCAAAGGATGACTTGATTCTTTGGGGCATAGTTTAGAATAAGGAAGGAGAGTGATTCTTAGGAGTGCACTAAGTGCTCTTAGAGGGAGTAGGATGCACTTTTCAACAATGACGGATTCCTGATTAGGGATTATGAGTGTTTTTTGTGCTCCTAACCAGGCTAATGGGTTCACCTTGCAACCAAAATTTGACTAAGTGTGGAAGATAGAACAAGGGGAAACATTAATGCCATTAAACGGAGAATCATGTGTGACACATGCCAACTCACTAATACAAATTAGAAAATATTAAACAATGATAAATAGACATAAAAAACGCAATTTACATACATCACCTTAGTACAATCGACAAAGTATGTGCAACTAAGACCAAAAGTGTCTTTTTCCAACAAGTGGAGTTGTCATGAATATGAAATGTATTGTAGATGTTCTAATCAATGCGACTACAATTAAGAATGATTAAGAACACCTGAAACAAATAAAATGAATTGACATGACACTTGACGACTAAGGAAACAGTTGATGTGATGATTGAGTAGGCTCCAAAATTTAAATCTAGTGAAATTTTGGAGGGTGTTGTAGAAGCGACAACACTACCTAAGTGCCACACTGCATAATGATAATCTACACATAGAAACATTTCCAATGGTGCAATAATTTCCTCAATCATAGTTCGTATGCAAATGTTATGCCACTCAAAATTTTACCTTCTTGTTTTAACCACGATGATACAAGAAGATGCCATGTTGGCCCCCATTATTCATGGAAAATGGAATAGCCACATGATCACGATGAGTACTACTCTATCAAACTTAACCATTATTAGGCTATCAAGATGTGTTATAATGATGCCACTAGGAGGAAAATAACTTCCATTCTATTCAAGTGCATTTTGTTCCATTGGTGAATAGAGTAGGGGAGAGAGAGAGAGAGAGGATTTTTACACCATAGCAAACAATGAACCATGGGTCCCACTTATTTTTACTTTCATATATTTTCATTTCGAGAAAGAGAGAGTATAGCAACCTCACCTTCTAGTTGAGTTTTCCCCTGAAAGGGTTTCCTAAGTCATATCTTATGATGTAATGGTTGTGCGTTATTGTATTTTTTTCTTTATATATTTTATCAATTGTTAATATTACATCTATAAATATAGTAACTTAATAAATCCATAATTCAAAGGAAAGCAACTCCCATATTATAGATTTTATATTTTCAATATAAATGTATCATATATGTTGTGAAAAATTATCTAGTGGAATATCTGCAAAAATTACATATCAAGGAGTGGAATATTTAACTATTTAATTTTCACACATATGGGTTTAAGCCACCCTCAAGAAAAGAGAATAGGGATTTTCACTTGGGACATATTTCTTAATGGATAAAAATTATAATATGTCCCAAGTTTTGATGGTTCCAAGAAACAATTAATAAAACCATTCATGAGCATTTCCTTATAGAGTCAAGACAAACAATATGCAAACAACATCACTTGTATCCACATTATAAATATCACAAGAATTATCAAAATTAAATAAATTATTTTTTTACAATTTCTGAAGTATCTCCAAATACCATGGGAAACTTCTGCATGGACATGTTTGGAAAGGGATGAATATTTCTTTGGAGAATGAGATAACTTCTGGTACATTAGCCTATTCCATTGTGGGCCTTCTTCTTTTTCCATAAATTGGAAAAGTATTGATGAAATTTATGGGGAATGCAAATTATCTTCACAATATTAGAGAAACTCTTGCTTGGAGCTTCCATCTAGATGTTCATGTGTTTCAGAAATTTTCAGTGGAGTAATGGGGGCATGCTTATTTAAAATAAAAACATTCAGTAATGGAGTCACTAGAGAGATAATTCTCTTAAGTATTGGATTTTTCTTAGTATTAAAGAAATCACCAAAACATATGTTTACTTGAATTTCCATAATATTGAAGATTATGTGATGTTTTTTGAACAGGGTTTTCAAGAACCTAATTTATTTTTAACTATGTGGCTTGAATTCTACCAATTGTTTTTCAAAAACTTGAAGTAGAGAGCTTCTAGTTTCTCAATAATTTATTATCCTTAAAAGAAAGTATCATATTTCTTGAAAATGAATCACTCCCTAGCATGGTCACTAAAAATGTTGAATTCATTTCATGTTAAGTTAAAAAGTCAACCTCCTAGAGCCTTCTTAAGATTCCCTTTACATTTTTATAGAGGAAGTACTCCTCTTTTATTCACTCAAATATTCTAAATAAATCAAAATAAATAAATATGATAATTTACAACATTCGTGTATGAGTGGACTGTGTGCTTTGAAAGGAAAATAAAATAATAATATTAGAAATAAAGAAATTTGATGATTCATTCCATGATACATTTGAGAACACATTTGAAGAAAATCACTAGAAAGAAAGTACAAAAATGACTAGAGATTTAGAGAAATATAAACTAATTTCATGCATTCATAGATCATAAAGAGTCACAGGAAAACATTTATGAGTTTTATTACTCATTTAAAAGTCTCAAACCCACAAATTATGTGCACTCTAGAAAACAACTTTGTGCGAGACTTAAAGAATTATTTTACATATTTTAAGTTTTGAATGAAGTAAGCTCCTGAAACACTTTACAAAATCTTGATACTTAAGTGTAAAAAGTAAAGGTATTTGTCCCTAAGGGACTAGGATTTGTCAACTTTGGACTGAATAATATGAGGTTACCTAGAAGAAGAAAAGAAACTAAAGTTAGGAATCAACTTCACAAATATATAAGACAAATGACAAGGATGGATGTTGAAAGACTAGGTAGAAAGAAAGGGAATTTATTCAAAAAAGAAAATTAAAGAGCACCCACAAAATCACATTAAAACAACCTATGGAATGAATACTCTCTCTCTCAACCACTACCTTTTGATTGTGATTTTCTCAATTAATAATCTTGTCTCCATCCTTGTAACTACTTGATGGTTAGTTTTTTCCTCTCTCTGTTAACTAAATAGAGATCCATTTTGAAAATATGAAATTAGGAATTCATCCTCCAATATGGGTCCCACTTCATATTATCCATATTTCCCTTTCTTATGAATCATTTTAGAAAATTTGTTGTTGATAAGCCCAAAATTGGTTGCAATTTTTCTTGTAATTTTTTTAGTTGATACATATAATTTTAGCCCTTAAAATCACTTTCTTTTCCCAAATATAATTTTGGAAATTCATGTTATGGTTTCTAGAAGTTCATGACCCAACCACCATTGATATGCATGTGGCAACTCAATAGTTGTTTATCTACTCCACTTGAACCTTGGTCTTTTGATTTAAAAATGTACCTTACTCTACCCACATGCACTATAGGATTTTATAATGATTTATAAACAAAATTACTCCTTATATATTTGTGTGTGAAGTATAAAGAGTCATGAAACTTTCTGTAGCTTATGCAAAGTGTAGTTTTTGGTTTCCATCTCATTGCCTAGTCATTGTGCTAAGTCATTCCTCAACATTCTAATAGCTTCCAAGTACTACCCCTTGATATGTCCACTTGGTTTCCATGTATCATAAGGAGATATCCGAAAATAACTTAGGATAAAATTAATATGTGTAATAATATAATGTGAAAGTGAGGTGTAAAAGGTAAAACTCACTTAGTAATAAATAATGGGGTGTGATGTGTAAGGTATGTGTGAAAAATGACTAAATAAAATGGGTAGAGGAGGTGAAGTAATTCTTCATATAAATAATACTTAATTGGGAAAATGATAAATGGGCAAATAAATAGAATATAAATAAAGATAGAAGCTAAGACATAAGGATATCAAATGAGAAGATGAACATAAGAAATTTCTTTCATTTTGATATCTTTTATTTTCTTCTCTTTGGTAAAAAATAGAAACCATCCTTGATGGCATTATATGAAGAATATATGAAACATTACAAATAAATAAAAGCTCATTGTTTCAAAATCACTCTATTTGATGTGTGATACGAAAACACATCAACAATCAGATATGAAACCATCTCATAGATTTTCTATGGAACCATCCTAAAAAGTAGCTATGGAACTTATTCACAAACTTGCTATAAACCTATTTTTAGAATTGTTGTGGAAAAATCCCATATATTGATACGGAACCATCATGCTATGGAACCTATTTGCAAACGTGTTTCATAACCATCCCACAAATTTTCTATATAACCACCCCACTACAAAAATCGTTTTCAAACTTGTTGAAGATCCATCCCACAAATTTCTTCACACTTTCCTGAATCCTAGTAGTGGTATGTTTGAGAGACTTACTATATATTTGTTGCAATTTGTTTTATAAAACCACCATAAAGTTATCATTCTATGGAACCTATTTGCAAACTTGTTGCATAGCAACCCCACAAATTTTCTATAGAACCACCCCACTACAAAATCATTTTCAAACTTGTTGCAGATCCATCCCATAGATTTCCACAATTTTTTTGTCACTCTCCTAAATCCTAGTAGTGGTATGTTTGAGAGACTTACTATATATTTGTTACAAATTTTTTATCAAACCATCATAAAATTATCACTGTAAAATCCTTATTCAACAATTTTGCTCTAACACGCCTAGAGAATTCTTAATCCAGGTGGAAACAAATTACCATAGTTAATAATTATTTTTCTGTCAATTGTTGTTAAAACCATGGATAGTGCATGATAATAAGCAAAATAAATCATAATATTAAAGTGAGAAGTGAGAATTTTACCATAGTAATTATGATACTCATCAATGGTATTCACCCATGGATTTTGTAAACCATGGTATTTACCCATGGTACCATAATTTATAATATTTACCCATGGTTTCATAATTTATTATATTTTCCCATAGTATTCACCCATGGATTTTGTAAACTGTGGTATTTTGAAATGTAAAAGGGGATAAATCTCGGTGGTAATACCTGAAATACCTTGCTTGCATATGTGTCATAATCTGAGTTACCTTTATAACGTCAACATTTCTTTTATGCATTGTGCCCTATTCTCAATTATTTTTATAATGATTCTTTGAAATAGTTATCTCAGGCATTATGACACGTTCATTTTTCACTCATGAAGTTACATTTCTTAAACAACTTGGATCATGTTAACATTAATGTATCAAATTTGATGAGAAATTTGTAGTTAACCATGTTTGGTCTAGAGTAGCACTGGGATGGTTGACTTTCTAGGAAATTTTTAGTTCTATTATTTTTTCATATTCTTTGGTCTCATTCCTCCAATGATCCAAATCAGTTCTTATCATTTTAAACACAATCCATCTTTCCATGTCATTACAACTTTCAAAATGATGCTAGATTTGTCTAACTCTCATAATGTTCAGACAATCTTTAGTCATCGAGGACACCATTTTCCATATCATTCACCCTTACTATCCATTTTCATTGCATATGTGATTTTTTATAAGCAACATCAATCATTTCAACAATGGTCAATTTCAGTCACCCTTGAGACAAATTTAGAGCCAAAAAATAATTAGACTCAGCTACCATCAAGTTAATGGTAAGATTATTGGTATGTACTCTTCCACTACTTCTAATTCTAATTATGATATTACCATTCCAATTGTAAAATTACCTTATCTAGGGATGGAAAATTCCCTTGGTTGGGGGAGGTACTTCCATACTCATCAAACCAAATATATATGTCTAGTTGAAATCTAATAAAAAATCTACTTAGGTCCACAACATAGGGGAAGTTAAAACAACCATTTAAAAAATATAGTCCCATCACTAATCAATGTCATTATCCACTTATGAATATAATTTCCATGATGTTTCCTTAATAACATGACAAATGATGGTGGTTTACAAGAAAAATATCTCATCTCTCTAATTCTCCATTTTTTCCCTTGCAAATCCTACCCTAAACACACATACCAAAATTCCTCCCTCTATAGTCTTGCTCATTGCCAACAATTCCATAATGGGGGAACCACATACATGCTATGAATTGGATCATATGGATAATGAGTAGAATTTATTAAGTGGATAGGATCTTTTAGAAGGTTGGGTGGATGTCCTACTTTGTAAAGTTTAGAAAGGGAGACAAATTGTTAACTAGGGAATTCACTTTGGCATTTGAAAACCAAACAACCATAGTAAGGATATTGCAAATATATGTTGATGACGATCTAGTATCCAATGTAACTTATCTACCTTAGACTCAAGACTATTGGTGTGAGAGATTAAAAATAGTGAATATGTACATAAGTAATTCTTTGTAGAAGGAGAGGTTCTGGAAGCTAATGGAAAGCGTATAAAAAGACCATATTTTCCTCCACCTTTGGTAGAAGTGGTCCTGGGTATACAAAAATTTCTTACTTATGAAGGTAGACATATTATGGTATTTGTATATCATTTCAAACTAATGATCCATTTGAGGCACTAAAAACTCATTAACCTTCTATATTTCTTATTGAAAACATTGGAAGTCATGATTAGGAAAACAAAGTGGGCAAAACAACCTAAAAATAATATCTATGGCCATGAACTAATTAGGTATATTCTTCAAGTGTTGGTTTAGATTGGGTTGACCCAGGTTCAATCTATACTGCACATCAACAAAACCCTTAATCACGAGCCCTTTTGGCTATGACCTGCAAGCAAATCACAGTGTCACCCAAAGGTACTATGGTAGGATGCAGAACCAGGTTTTTGTAGCCTTGAGGGATGTAGAGATGTGGTATTCATGTGTTATCTTATACTTAACATTCATAAGTTACTTCGCATTCACACATTACTTCGCCACATTACATTCATCACTTTAAACATATCTTATACATCCATAAAAGTTCATTGTTGTACTGAAGCAATATAAAATTGTAATAAACAACTACGCTATAACAAATAATAAGAAAATAAACACATGAAGACACAAATTTTACCATGGTTCATCCCAATGTGGGACTATTTTCACAATAAATATTGCTTATAATAGAGAATTTGTACCACAACATTTCTTGTCATGTGCACTCAGTTGCAAGCAGCCCACACACTCAGTTGTAGAGCCTCGCCTTCTTACCAAAACTACAACTCACAAAGATATAACCATTCAATACATGATGTGTTTCTTCCAGAGTATCTCCTTCTTTATTATTCATCCCTATATATGTTATTACATCGAGGGATATTTCATTGCAATACCATGCTCCATATCCTATGGACTTCCCTAATAGAAGCTACTATGGTAAAAAAACATTCATCATTTACAACATTATATTATTTTAACAAAAATGAGGGGCTTCGACCTACCCCCAAGCCCATATACCATGCTGTATATCTACTGTGTGGTCCAGTTCACGCTTCATTGCATTCTTTACTTCACACTCCACTCCACAAAATGCGGCCTCTTCACCAAAAACTATGCCAACTTCGGTTGCACCTCACAGACCCTCAACACTCACATGTCACTCATCTTGAGACACTCAACTGCTTTACCTCTAATTTTTTATATGATGTTTTTGTAGGCCTAGTTGAACAATTGCAGAGTTTATGTCACATGCTTGTCCTCCCTGCATGCTTCCTCCAATAGTGCCTCTATCATATGTTATGTAGCCTTCTGCGCCAACACAGTTTCCAATTATCGAAGCTCTTGAAGCTTCTCATCCACTGCCTGTGATAGTTGGAGGGCCTCATCCTGCCAAGGGTGAGTCCTCTTTGTCAAAATTTGTTCTTCTTTCTTTATCTCCTCAATTTTATTTTAGAGGGCCTTCGACTCATTGATCTTCGTGAGCTTTTTAAAGATTGGTAAGGTCTTCGCAAATGTGTGAATCTCCTCTAATTGTTGCTGCTTTTGTTGTAGTTCTTCTTGCAGTGAAGTCAAAATTTGCAAACTTTTCTCTAACAATTTCCTACAGTTTGCCAATGTTGTGGAGATGCAACACTCAAATGACATACACAATGAAAATATTTGCAATTTCTTTGCATTATCAACACTTGAGCTCTCAATTCAACAAAGTTCTTCATCTGTGTGGGAGGCGACTATCTGTAATAATTTTGAAATTGCAACCCCATGATCATATTGGATTTTTCCCATATTTCATTCAGATTTTCTCTTTAATTGCATATATATCCTTAGATTTTTCTAATCTATCCCGATAAATGCAAATTTCTGCATGTTTTTACCTTTTAATGGTCATATTTCTATTTTTTTATGAACTTCAATGCATTCGAGTGCACATCTCATCTTCTATCATGGCTCCTATGAACTTTGACATACCCCAAACTATAGTGAAGTAACTCCCTATGTCAAAGCTCTCTGCAACATATTTTATAGTCAAGTTCCCACTTTCAACTGCAGGTGGCACTAAGAATTTTCTCCTTTATTCATCAAGCAAATTTGTAGGGACAAGGTTTTCCCTGTACAACTTCAACCTACTATCATTTACTTTTTCCTGAATCAGTTCTCCATTTAACTTCGCTAACTGAACTACGCCTCCATTAATAATATACTTGATATCATATGGGCCTAACCAATGTATTTTGAATTTTCCAGGGAATTTTACAAACATACTGTCATAGAGGAGAACAAAGTCTCCTACATGAAACTTATTTTGCTTAATATGTCTATCATGCCAAGCCTTTTCTCTTGATTTTTGTACCTTTTGATGGAATCTTGTTATAAATATGTCTTCTTCCAAAGAAATCAACTGTGACATTCTTTACTCCATTATGTCAGCCTTTGCCATATTTGTAACAGTTGGAATCCTTAGGTTAGGGACAATGTATTCCATGGGCATCACAATTTCTTTCCCATAAACCAACCTAAAGGGTGTTTGACCTGTCAACTTCTTTCATGTAGTCCTGTAAGCCCATAAACTGCTAGAATTCTAAGGTCCCATTCATCTCTGTTCACATTGCATACCTTAGTCAGTGCATTCTCAAAAGTCTCATTAAATGCTTCTACTGTTCCGTTGGCCTAAGGGTGATAAGGAGTACTCTTCTGAAGATAAACTTGGAATTCCTCAATCAATGCTTCAATGGCTTTATTTAGGAAGTGGGAACCTTGTTAACTCATCAAAATCATTGGACATCCAAATCTATGAAATATATACTCAAAAATAAACTTCGCAATAATCTCTTCGTTGCAATATTTTACTAGTTATGCTTCGGCCCACCTTGTCAAATAATATGTTGCATTAATTATGTACCTCACACTAGACCTCTTTCTAGGTGGTTTGATAGGTCCAATAGTAAGGTTATAAAATTCTAGAGCATTTTATATCTGTGCAACCCAATCAGGTTGTTTCCATGTCAGTGGAGTTACATTCTCAAATATTTTCTTCTTAATTTTCTGAAGGGCCAAATATATGTATGGAAAATCATCTTCAAAGCTGAATGTCAATATAAAACCATCGACCATGTATTTCTAGTTTACTATACCATGTCGAAGCTCTATTTCTAAGTACCAGTTCTTAGGGATTGTCTCTAGTGTATGAATGAAGCCATGTACCCATTCTTGTTGTGGAATATATGCTTCCTGGGTTATTTTCTCCATAATATTTCATCTCTATTTGTCTATATATCTATCCAAAACTTATCCACATCATTCTTTCCACCCTTCTATATTCTTCTTCTGTGCACCCCACTATCTAATAGGAGTATCTTTCAGGGCTATATCCAAGGCTAAAAATATTTGACTTTCTTGAACATGTTCCTCATATTCATCAAGAGAAAAATTCACATCACCTAATCCATCATAAGAAGGTAGGTTACATACCTAAGATGTCATGCAAGAAACTGATTTTGAAATTCTTGCACAATGGATTTTAGATACTTCATGTAGCCAATTCTCCAATTCTTCTTCTTAGTCTGACACATAAGAACTATCATGCTCCCAAGTTAACTTGCCCACTGCAGTAGGGTTACAAGAATATTGTTATTTGTTGTCAATTGATAGATATTATCTACACCAGCTACGTAGTACTCTTCTCTAACTGGCTCTATATACCTCGCTTCTTCTGATAGATCCAAGGGAACAATTATCCTCATATTATTCCCTTTGAAAATCATCTGTCTCTTCTTCAGATTAATTATAGCCATGTTATCAAATGCCCAGCCAAGTCCAAGCAATGTATGATAAGAGTTGCTATCATCAATGATGTATATTATCTCAAAGTCAATACTAGTGTGAACTCCTTCAATATTCACTATTACACCTGGTAGTCTTCCTAAGGGGAAGATCTTTTGTTAATTTTCCATCCATAACTAAATAGACGAACATTTTCGCTTCGAATTACCCATTAATTCCCATGTCTTCTTTGTCAAAACATTAGCATCAGATCCCAGATCTAGAATAACTTGACTCATCCCATATTCTCCTACCCGCGAACTAAGCCTCATTTCTCTTCTATTGATGTGAATTATTCACTATGTGCATCTCACTTTGCGGTGTTTCTTTTGATGCACAAGAATCTATCAACTGTTGAAGCCCTTTTATAACCTTTTGATCTCTTAATAATTTCATACAAGTTTGTAGAAAAGAATTTAAAGTACCTCCTTGATTTGCTGACTCCTAGTTTGTGTAAGAGCTCGATCCCATGTCGAGGCTCGATTATACGTCCAAACTTTATTTTATAGTGAAGCTAATGATACAGCACAACTAGTTTTCTGCTTTGGATGTGCACTGCAGATCGAAGCTCCAACATCCATAAAGCTTCACTTTGCTTCCATAAACACTTACTTTTCCTTCTGAATATAAAAAACAGGAGCTTTCTCAATACTTTTTCTAACCCATGTACTTTCAGATTCTTCTCAACTTCTTTATAACTTTAGATCGTAGCTCCACTCTTAGTAACAACTTTAATTCGTGGTTCGTCATTTCTTCTTTCAGCTGTCATCATTTGAATATTCTATGTCGGATGTTGATTCATTTTTTCTTGCATTTTTTCCATAAGTATGACATTCTTAAATTACATGGTCAAATATTTACAATACTTACATGTCATAGTAGGGTTCTAACAATCTATTGTAAAATGGCCTGCTTTGCTGCAGTTATAGAAAATAATTTGTTCACGTCCTCAACCAGCTCCATCACCTCGACCTCTTCCTTGGCAGCATCATCAACCACCGTGTTGTCCACTTCCTTCATGTCTATGTTCTTTTGCTTACATTCTATAAGTCTCAGCAATGTGCACCGTCATTAGTTCATATGCTCGACAGTTATTCTCATCATGTCCTACTAATTTACAAAATTTTCAATATAAGTTTCTTCAAGCCTACAAATATTTTTGCAATAGGTAACAACCTTATGAGAAATGTTGGCCTTTGGTCTTACATATCTTGCACCATAGCCTGGATCCTGCATTTAAGGGATTCAGTGCTCCACTAGCCATGTAATTTATGAAGAGAGGATATCATTCTTTAGAGTGGCCTTCTGATTTCCACTTCGTACACCACACTTCTTCTCTTACTTCTTTGATTTTCTTTATATCTTGTCACTACAGAGTCAAATTTTCCAACTGACTATGAATTTGTTGAATACCTACATTGGAATCTCTTATTGGTGGAGCTTCTAATTTCATCGCCAGCTCTAGAGCTTCAACTTGAGTTTCTATCTTTTGTTGCGTCAAAGAAAATATGATATGTGGTAGCAGCGCAACTATGAACCATTCCTTATGTTGATGCGGAGCTATGTCAAAGCTTACCTAATCTAACAATACCTTGAATATTTGGTCAAATTCCAAAATAGACTCGGTAGGCCTCTGTTTGATCTCCTTTAACTCGGTGATGCACTTCGACTCAGACTTCGACTTCTTAAATTCTTTTACCAGAGTTGTTTTGATTTCTGCAAATGATCTTATCTGATTTCTTAAATACTTCATGTACCATGTCAATGCTCTATCTTGGAATGTCGTGACGAGCTACACCTTCTTTATATTTTCATCATGGACTTGCTTCATTGTCAATACTGCTTCACATAAAATCTAGAATTGCTTCGGATCCTTTGACTCAGTTTCTTTAAAAACATGTAGCTTAATATCATCAGCCATATTTCTTCTCAGATGGCGAGGGGGAGGGGGAGGGAGGTTCATAAGGGGAGGGAGCTGGGAGGGTAGGGTTACTGGGAAAACCAAAAGCACCCTGATTATTACTTGATTTTGGCTTCCTCAAACTTTCAGGCCGGAAGGGTGAATATTGCGTAGTTAATTTGGGGTTCTCAAGGAGGCTTTCTTCATTTTCAGATTCACTCAATAGAGGGATATAGTTAGTTTCTATGAAGGTATTCAAATCTTTACCATGAGATCTTTTTCTAGTGTCTACTCTATATATTTTCCCACTTCATGTTGTTCCACATTCTTCTTCAGATCTTCTCCCAAACATAAGTAATCTAATAATTTGATTGCATTCATAAAATTCCCTTTTCACACAAAATCATTTTAATCCAGAGTTTGATAGATCTCAAATAATTACCTCGTGGTCCCTTGAAAAATTGTCATTCTACTTTGTTGTAGGACACAGTCGAGTCTACTGTAAACTCAGTAATGAATCCTCCCAAGATGCTATTAATCCAGAAATTAAAATCTCTTGAAATAATATTGTCAATTCTCTTGAGTCGATGTATCGATTCAGGAGTTCATTCCTTAGGTTCATCTTTAAAATAGTCCTTTTTGTCAGTTAACCTTGATATCCACTCGTACAGATCCACATGAACCGAAGAAAATTTCTTATTGATCTTCGAAAATATACTTTTGTAACCAAATTTTAGATGACAAATGAGGACTTCTATTCTCTTGATCTGCAAATTATTGTTCTTTCTATTCTACCCAATCTTGAATTTATTTCTTCAACGGATGCCACATCCAAACAGATCCTGGTCCTGGCAACATAACCATTTTTTGTTTTAGATTGGGCTAACCAAGTTCAATCTATATTGCACACCAACAAAACCCTTAAGCATTGGCCCTTTCGACAACGACCTGCAAGAATATCAAAGTCTCACCCGAATTGGCTATGGGAGGATGTAAAACTAGGTTTCTACAGTCTTGAGGGATGTGAAGATGTGGTATTCATGTCTTTTCTTATACTTAACATTCATAAGTTACTTCTCATTCATACATTACCTCACCATAGTACATTCAACACTTGAAACATATCATATATGTCCATAAAAGCTCAGTGTACTAAAACAATATACATTTGTAATAAACTACTATGATATAATAGATAATAAGCAAATAAACACATGAAGGCACAAATTTTAGTATGGTTCATCCCAATGTGGGACTACGACCACAATAACTATTGCTTATAATAGAGAATTTGTACCACAATAGTTCTTGGCCTGCACACGTCAGCTGCAAAGCCTTGCCTTCTTGTCCAAAACCCAAACTCCAAAAGATACAAGCATTCAATACATTATGTGTTTCTTCCAGACTATATTCTTCTTTATTATTTATTGATATATATACTATTACATCGAGGGATATATCATCGTAATACCATGGTCCATATACTATGGACTCCCCTAATACAAGTTACAAGTTACTATGGTAAAAAACCATTCATCATTTGCAACATTACATTCTTTTAACAAAAAGGAGGGCCTTCCACTCGCCCCTAAGCCCATATACCATGCATTATATCTACTGTGATGTCCACTTTGCACTTCATCCTTTGCACTCTGTCGGATTCTTTACTTTGCACTCCGCGCCACAAAATGTGGAGTCTTCACCAAAAACTAGGCCAAGAAGAAAAACAATTTCCTTAATTAATTAGTAGACTAGAACTAGAGTAGAGAGTCTAAAATAGAGTGAGAGTATAAAATAGTGTGGAATAAATAAAATTTCCATGAAAAATAAGTTAGAATTGATATGAAGGCTCCCACATACAACTCCTAAGTCAAAAATACAAAAGAAACCTCCAAAAATAAGATTGAAAGTCAAAGGATAAGGTTGGTAGGTAAGTGCATAAGATTATGGATAAGGTAGTCTTTTAAATAAGAGGTAATGTGAAAAATGATTAGGAACGGTATGGATAAGTTAATTCATAGCAATGGAGATTTAATTTCGAGGTCAATGTACAACTAGTGCACAACCACTACCAAGTTTCATCCTATTAAAGATAGAATTTCTAAAAGTATAAAATGATCCCAAATTATATGGAATGTCTAGTAGATTAACAGAAGTGGTCATATGTGGGCATAATTATGTATTTATGAGTCATTAAGTGTTTTGAAGGTTACTTAAAGATTCACAATCATGATGAATACTTGGAACAACTTTGAAAATCCGTATTCATCAATGAGCTACTTGGATTGGTTCACTAATTCTTAATTTCTGATTTTTTGAGTAGTAATTTTTTGCTATTTTTTAGCACATGTTAACAAGGGTATTTTTGAGTTATTCCACTTGGAATGGAGTCGTAATACATCCTAATTAATAATAAAAAAAATACCCATATCATTTTCATTTAATTTTATTGGGAATTTTGAAAGGTATAAGAAGTAGCAATCTTGTAGCGTCTTGTAGCAATTTGTTTTCAAGATCTTCCTTGCCCAAATTCACTCCAAATTCATGGTAGTAGATTTATAGCTTATGAATACTCTGAGGCCATTTTGGTTCAGTCAAGGCTTGGTTAGGTTTCCATTTAGCTCTTACATTTATTGCTTCTTGAACATTGATTTCCACAATGAGTTTAGATTTCCTTTCCGCAATTTACTTTATGCAAAGTATGATTTCCTTCTTGCAAGAGTAATCTAGGACTTTCATTTCCTGCAAAATAGAATATATTTCCTTTAATTCCATTTAATTTCCAACAAGATTAGATTATATTTTCTTAATTTTCATTCTGTTTTACATTTTTTCAAATAGAATAGATTCCTTTTATGTCATTTACTTTCCAGAAAAAGTAGAATATGTTTGCTTATTGTTATTTACCTTTTGCAGCTTAGGATTGGCAGCTTACCTAGATCTTTGCTCATTTGAATTTGTTTCATTGTCTTCTTTCAATTGCATCAAAGGGATTCGGACTAGGAAGAGGAAGGTGTCTTATGCATGTTAGGTGTAGGTTTGCAATCACATGCCACATTGCTAAAGTACATAGGGGGTTTACACAATTACCTTAGGCATACTATCTTAATATTTAATCCCAATAATCTAGATGATGTGTGTGCACAAATCACTCATCTTGAGGAAAGAGGGGAAACACCCCTAGAAGAAGGTAGTAAATATCCATTTAAGGGTAAAGAGAAAGAAAAGGGTTTCAAGGGAAAGAAAAATGTCTCCATTAAAAAGGAAGGAGAGAAAACAATATGTAAAAAAATTTCTAGAGAGTGGCACGATGAAGTTCATTGCTGGAAGCTTCATCCCGAAATGAAACCAAAGAAATTATCCTTCTGAGTTTGATACATAAGAACTATCATGCTCCCAAGTTAGCTTGCCCTATGTAATAGGTTTAACAAAATCATGTTCCTTTGTTGTCAATTGTTAGCTATTGTCTATATCAGTTGCGTAATACTCTTCTCTAACTAGCTTTGTATACCTTGCTTCTTTTGATGGATCCAAGGGAACAATTACACTCATATTATCCCATTCAAATATCATATGTCTCTTCTTTATATTACTTATAGCCATGTTATCAAATGCCCAGTCAAGTCCAAGTAATGGAGGATAAGGGTTACTATCATCAATGATCTTTATTACTTCAAAGTCAACAGTAGTGCGAACTCCTTCAATATTCATTGTTAGATCTGGTAGTCTTCCTAAGGGGAGGATCTTTTTATGATTTGTCATCGTTAACTAAATAGGAGACCATCGTAGCTTCAACGTACCCATTAATTCCCATGTCTTCTTTGTCAAAACATTAGCATCAGATCCCAGATCTATAATAAATTGATCCATGTCATATTCTCCTATCTACGCACTAAGCCTAATTTCTCTTCCATTTCTCTTCTGTCGATGAAAATTATTCACTGTGCGCATCTCACTTCAGGATGTTTATTTTGATGCACAAGAATCTATCAACTACTAAAACCCTTAAATAGCCTATTGGTCTCTTAATAATTTCATACAAGTTTACAAAAAAGACTTTAAAATACCTCCTTGATTTGCTGACTCTTGGTCCTGTGTCGAGGCTTATTTCTATGTCAAAACTTGACTATGTGTCGAAGCTAATGATATATCACAACTAATTTTCTACTTTGGTTGTGCACTAGAGGTTGAAGCTCTAACATTCATAAAGCTTCACTTTTCTTCCATAAACACTTATTTTTCCCTTTGAATTTAAAAAATAGGAGCTTTCTCAATAGTTTTTCTAACCCATGTACTTTCAGATTCTTTCTTCTCATATGCTTTATCACTTCTGGTCACGGGCCCACTTTTAGTAGCAATACTAATTTGTGGTTCGCCATTCCTTCTTTCAGCTGTCATCATTTGAATATTCTATGTCGGCTACTAATTCCTTTTTTCTTGCATTTTTTCCATAAGTACAAGACATTCTTCAATTACATGGTCAAAATATTTACAATACTTACATATTGTAGTATGGTGTTGAAAATCTCTCGCAAAATGACTTTCCTATTCATAGTTATAGCATATAATCTATCCATGTCCTCGACTAGCTCCCACACCTAAACCTCTTCCTTCGTAGCCTCCTCAACCACTGTGTTGTGCACTACCTTCATTTCCATGTTCTCCTACTTCCATTCTATAAGTGTCAGCACTGTGCTCCATCATTAGTTCATACGCTTAACAGTTCTACTCATCATGTCCTACTAATTTACATAATTTTCAATACAATCTTCTTGGATTTTTTACATATTTTTGTAAAAGGTAACAATATTCTGAGTGATGTTGGACTCTATTCTTGCATATCTTGCACCATAGGCTAGATCCTGCATTTAAGGGATTTAATGCTCCACTAGCCATGCAATTTCTGAAGAGAGGGCATTTTTCTTTAGAGTGGCGTTCTAATTTTCACTTCATACACCACATTGCTTCTCTAAATTCTTTGATTTTCTTTATATCATGTAACTACATACTCAATTTTTGAAACTGACTATGAATCTATTGCATACCTACATTGTTATCTTCTATAGGTGAAGCTTCTAATTTCATCACTAGTTCTAGAGCTTCGGATTGAGTTTCTATCTTTTGTTGCATCAAAGGAAATCTGATATGTGGTAGTAGCATAGCTATGAACCATTCCTTATGTTGCTACGAAGCTATGTCGAATCTTACCTAATCCAATAATTCCTTGAATCTCTAGTCAAATTCCAAAATAGACTCGGTAGGACTTTGTTTGATCTCCTTTAACTCAGTGATGCACTTCAACTCAAAATTGAACTTCTTAAATTCTTTACCAACATTGTTTTAATGTCTGCAAATGATTTGAAATGATTTCTCAAATACTTCATGTACCATGTCAATGCTCTATCTTGGAATGTCGTGATGAGCTGTGCTGTCTTTATATTTTCATCATGGACCTTCTTTGCTATTGATACTGCTTCACATAAAAAATAGAACTACTCTGGATCCTCCAACCCAATTACTTTAAAAATAGGTAGCTTAATATCATCGACCATATTTCTTCTCGGAATGGGAGGGGGATGGGGAGGTAGGGGGATGGGAAAAACCAAAAGCACCCTGATTATTACTCGATTATGGCTTCGGCGAACTTTCAGGCCGTAAAGGTGAATACTGCGGAGATACTTCGGGGTTCGTAAGGAGGCTTTCTTCACTTTCAGATTCAATCAAGAAATGGCTATAGTCAGTTTCTATGAAGGTCTCCAGATCTTGTCCATGAGATATTCTTCTAGTGTCTACTCTATATGTCTTCCCACTTCGTGTTGTTCCTGTTTCTTCTTCAAATGTTCTCCCAAACATAAGTAATCTAATAATCTAATTGCATTCGTAAAATTCCCTTTTCATACAAAAAGAATCTTAATCTAGAGTTTTAGAGATCTCAAATACTTACGTCGCGATCCTTTGAAAAATTGTCATTCTGCTTTGCTATATGACATAGTTGAGTCTATCTTGAACTCAGTAATGAATCCTCCCAAGATGCTATCAATCCAGAAATAAAAATCTCTTGAAATCCTATTGTTAGTGATCTTGAGTAGTTGTATCAATTTAGGAGTCCATTCCTGAGGTTCATATCCTTTAAAATAGTCCTTTCTCTTGGTTAACCTTGATATCCACTTGTGCAACTCAACATGAATCGAAGAAAATTTCATATTGATCTTCAAAAATATACTTCTGTAACCACCTCTTAGATGATAGACGATGAATTCTATTCTCTTGATATGCAATTTCTCATTCTTTCTTTTCTATCCAATCTTGAATTTCTTTCTTCGACAGATGCCACATCCACGTATCCCTAAAAAATATCATGTTCCTGATAAATGGAACCATTTGTTGGTTTAGATTGGGTTTACCCAGTTTTGATCTATAATGTGTACCAATAAAACCGTTAATCACTGGCCCTTTCGGCAACGACCTGCAAGTATATCCTAGTCTCACCTGAAGTGACTATGGGAGGACATAGAACCAGGTTTATGAAGCATTGAGGGATGCAAAGATGTGGTATTCCTGTGTTTTCTTCTGCTTAACATTCAAAAGTTACTTTGGATTCATACATTACTTCGCCGCATTACATTCATCACTTAAAACATATCATATATATCCATAAAATCTCACTGTACTAAAACAATATACAACTATAATAAACTGTTACGCTATTATAGATAATAAGAAAATAAACACATGAATACACATATTTTAGTGTGGTTCATCCCAATGTGGGACTACTTCCACAAGAACTATTTCTTATATTATAATAAAGGATTTGTACCACACCAGTTCTTGGCCTGCACACTCATCTACAGGTAGTCCGTGCACTCAGCTGCAGAGCCTTGCCTTCTTGTCAAAAACCACAAATCACAAAGATAAAACCATTCAATGTGTTTCTTCCAGAATATCTCCTTCTTTATTATTCATCCTTATATATACTATTACATTGAGGGATATCATCGCAATACCATGGTCCATATACTATGGACTTCCCTAATACAAGCTACTATGGTCAAAACCATTCATCATTTACAACATTACATTATTTTAACAAAAAGGAGGAGCTTTGATCCTCCCCTAATCCCATATACTCTATGGTATATCTACTATGGGGTACACTTCACGCTCCAATGCATTCTTTACTTCGCACTCCACTCCACAAAAATCAAAGTCTTCACTAAAAATTAGGCCAAGTTGGGTTGCGCCCAACATCAGGACATATTAACAAAGTTTGGGTAGATGTGGAATTATTTCATTAGACACACATAGACATGAGAGATGTGAAAGGAGGTTGAAAAACCTATATAGGCATACATAGACATTTATGGGAGAAAAATTGGCATGCCCCACCTCCCTCAAAAAGGCCTAGGACATGTTCCTAGAGGAAATGAGGGTGAAGATATTCAATTTATCTAATATATTAATACCTAAAGTAGGCATAGAACCAAAGGATAATTTGTTAAATATAACGAGATGAAAGGATGTTGAAAAATGCAACAAGAAAGTCTCAATTTGATTTTGCCTTGGTTAAATTGAGAAAAATCGAATTTCCACATATGCACACAACTTGGATGTAGTTAACTTGTGTGACATGGCTATTGTCACACATCTAGATTAGTAAATTTGAGTTAGAGGAGTTAGATTTCAGTTAAGCATGTGTGATTTCTAATTTGTAGCAATCAAGATCATTTATTTCAAGTTGTTTTTAGTTAAACTAGTTCTAACTATTGGAGGAACTAGTGGAAGGTTAGTTGTGCAGTGGCACTTCAGTCAAACTCAATGATCATCTAGTTAACTAATCAATCAACCTAAAATACCTAATGCGTGCATAGAATTCAATTTCCCCAATTGTGGTGGAGATTCCAAGTTTGTGTAACATCAGTTGTATACTAGTCTTCAGCGTAAAGGTGTTACATGCAGTCAGATGATCAATCTTGGGAATTGCACAAGCATTTTGGAGGAAATTCCTAAATAATAGAGGCATAATTTACTTAGGAATTGTGCAAGGAAATAGGATCTCAAGAAGAGGCAGGAATTGACTAAGTCTAGTTCAGATCTTCTTAGTGAGTAGAGAGATAGGTTATTCACTTGTAATTTGTGCTTAGTTTTGCAAAGCAATTGTAATACATCTCTATTCATCAAATTAATGCAAGCAGGAAAAGGGGTTTTTAGTAGATTGTTTTCCTTTGGAAAAATATTATGTGAATGGTTTTTAATTTCTCATTGGATGCATTTGATTGTTGTTCTAAATTGTGAATTGAATTCCATAGAGCAACAAAGTAAGTTTGTGTCTTGTGATATTGATTAAAATTTTATGAACAGTTACAAATATACAACATAATTTCTACATGTTATTAGAGTAGGATTCACACTAGAATAGGAATTTTGAAGTTGTTTCCCAGGAGGATCGAATTTGTAGTTCAGTGTAGTAGGACATCTTTAGAGTTGGGAAAATGACCTTCAATGGGCTGAGACTTGAGCATCCCTTGGAAGGAAGCTCAAATTTCATTGCATGGAAGAATCACCTGGAGGCAGTGTTGGATGAAAATGGATTGCTAGAATACATCAACGCACATGTTGCAAAATGTTGGCTTAGGGGATCCTGACCCAGGTTCAGAGTTAGTTGTGCCAACCAACAAATCCCTACACTTGGTCCTTTCGGAAACAACCTGCGTAGTGCAGGCTGCAGTCTCACCCGAAGTAGTATGGGGGGATGCTGGAACCAAGTTTTTGCATCCAAAGATCAATGCATTGTCTTTGAGAACCTCATATCTTCCTTCTTGCAGATCGATAAGCCCTTAGGAATCGTTATTGCAACTCTATTAAAACTTCCATCTCCCCTTCATGAAGGTCTACTATCTGTCTTTGTGGACCCTTAACAGTCGATTTATCCACTTACACACATCAGAGGACAACCCTAAATTAGTGTTCACCCATATCAACTTAAGTTTTTAGTAAACATAACAAAATTCATCAAAGTCTTTGAAAAAGTACTTAACCTACATTGTGTACATTTATTAAGACTTATTAGAGAGAATCACGTAATAATCCATCAGTAATCCATATAAAACATCATTCATTGACAACATATAATATTAATAGTAGTAAATAGAAAAATGCAAGAATTCTACAGAAATAATCTTTATTGTTCTTTAGTTCAGGATTACAGACTCAAAACTACCTTGTGCACTCAGGTACAGGGGTCCATGCACTCAGCTGTAGACTTCTACCAAGGCCTCTACACACTTAGTTGCAGAGCCTTTCTTCTCGTATCTGACCCACTTCTTCTCACTATCACTTCTCTTCTATCATCCAAGACATCCGCCTTAGACTCTCTAATACACACCTATTTATAGCCTTTTTCATACAATGCCATGGTATGTAGACCATGAGTGGATCTCAAAATTGACTCATACTTTACATAAAACAACAAGCTAAAACCCGTTTGACTCCTAATCATATACGCACTCCATGTCCAGAAATCATGGAGACTTTACATTAATTACAAAAATGTATCAAAACTTAGGCTATTTAACCCCAAAACTGACTAAGGGGACCCCATCCCAATAGGCCCCCAACCCAAATATCGAGACTCACCCTCGAGTCACACTGCTGGTGCTACAATCTTACAATGAAGACCCCCCATCTCCACCTGAATTATTACAACTTCGACAATGCTTTGCGTCGCTGCCTACTTGAATTCCTCAACCATTTTTTCTGTAGTTGGTCCTTCGATTTCCAGCCTCATTGTCTGTTGTGTCTAGTGCAAGCCTTTAAGCTTATCCTAGATGGTTGTTGTGACTTGATAAGCTTCTTCCATCCATGGATGCAACCTAGCCTTTAGTAAGGACTCCTTTTTCTATGCTTCCTCCACCTGTGTTAGGAGTTTCTTTCCTTCCTCCAGTTTAGTAAGGTGTTGCGCTGGTGAAATGGAGCTTATGGTCACCTTGACTTCATCATGTTGTCACTGCAACTCCCTTACTTATGTATTCCACGTCTATAGGTTTGGATCCTCCTATAGATTGGTCACCAATGTGATTTATTACGCGAACAATGCCATACAATCAGCGACTATGGCATCCAAGGTGGCCATTCCTTCCTTTATCATGGCTCCGTGCCACTCACAAACCTCAGGTAGAGTTGTGGGGTGCAACTTTAACTGCAGCTCTGTGATCTTCATATTGAACTCAAATTGAACTCGTCCAACTTTGGCTTTAGCTACGCACACACTTGCGGCTAGTTTTCAGATCTTTTCTTCTGGTTGTGCATCCTCTGAGACGTGGAGCTTAGGGACTATCTTGCATGCCTCAGCGACTGCTAACTCTAGTCGTGAACTATGAACCTACAACATCTCCTTTTCCTTCAGAGCTTGTGTCTTTTCAGTGAACATCTACTCATTGTTCACTTTGTACTCATTGATAGGGTTTAAGGTGCACTTCTCTCAGGCTCTCAATTCATCTTCCACCATTGCATGTAGTGCGTGGAGGGTCTCATTGGAGAGCATCACTATATTCAGCCTGATATTCTTGATTATGGTTAGGATAATGTGATCATCGGTTAATTCCCGGCGAAGGGACCCATCAGGCAATGCAATAGTCCTAATGTCAAGGGACCTTACTAACTCTGATGCTTGTCGCATCCTTGGTGCTAGGCTCATTTACTCCACGCTCACCTTTTTAGTGCCCACTTCTATTCTGCTTTCCTAGATTTGCAACTCAGGCAGATCCTTTTGGATGCTCCCTAGCATTTTCATGTACTACTGCTCAAACTGCTACAACACCTTGGTTGTGGTATCCCTGATTTTATCCTCGATCCCATTGAGTTCACCTTCTGTTAAGAAGATGGGATCCACTTGTGACTTATCTAATTTCTGCTTTTTCCTTTGACCTTCCTATTGTTCCTTGCCATGCTTCTTCAGAATGTATGGGGTGCTCAGCCCCTCATCTCCTCTGTTGCCTTTCTCTGAAAGTTCCTCCTCCTCTGTCATCAGTGAAGGTGACTTGTCACATTTTTGTGACACATGTTATTCTTGTTATACCTACTCCTTTGTAGTGTGCTCTTGCTCCACTTGAGCCTTCTCTATGGCTTCCTTATTTTTTTGCGTAGCCTGCTTAGCTTCCTCCTCACTTTTCTATGTGGAAAAACTGTCCACACCCACGCTTGGTTTGCAGCTAAGTCTAACAGGGTGCGCCATTCTGCAGGCCACTTCATGATGACTTCCTGCACATCTGTTTCTGTGAACAAATATGGCAAGTCATGCCACTTCTACATTGGATCCTTCCGTTCCTGGATATACACCCTGTGGAAGTCAGCCTTGAATGTTGTATAGGCTAACATATACGTGAATAAGGTTGGGGACAACCTCAAATGCTAGTTAATGGCCATGCAGAGACTCGATTCCATAAGGACCCAAAATATCTTTGTTTCTATTATTTGCGCAGGATCCTTTGTATCCCATACTCCCCTCATGCGCGCCTATCAAATAGGTTCAACTATACAAGCAAGGCCTATTGCATAGGTGTAACCTTTCGCTCGGTACTAAAATCCTCAGGAGATGAAAGCATTTAAAGGTGCATTGACCAGGGATACACGACAGAAGGAATTGTTCTATCTCCAGAACTCACCTTCACTGAGGCGTAAGTTTTATTTTACCCATTTCCCCGCATTTCCCCGGCTTTCTCTGCGGGTACATCTACCGCAGTGAGACACCTTAACTAGTTGGTCAACCTTGACTAAGGTAAATTGCTCTGCCATTGGCAATCCTTCTTCAAGCAGAGGAAATTGGTTGTCCTCTAGAAATTCCCATGCAACTAACACAATCGACAGCAACAACCAAGTGTAGTAGAATGACTTGGTTTCACCTTGGGCCTCTCGGAAATTCTCAGAACTCCTGACAAAGGTATCTTAACTAGTTAAATTTTATGCCCTTCATGCACTTTGTAGCTAGAGAATCCACGGGCACTAGAACTTCATCCGCGTGACACTTCCTCATCACCTTCCCTGCTAAGATCTGGGTGGCTATTTGAACTACGAGGTTTGATATAAACAAAATTGAGTACCCTCATGACTTCTTCACGAGGTCATAGTCTTTATTCATTCTTTCTACAAGGTCCTTTTCCCTTGTATTTCTTCCAAACTCCTAGGTCATGTTCACGCCCACACCACAGATCCATTCCTCCATCTCTAATGCTGTCACACCTGATTCTACATAGTAAACCCTTCTCATATACTTATCTGTCACCAAGTGGGGAAACATGGTGTGATCTGCGAGGTCCCAATCCTCCATTTTTAATAGTGGGACTCAGGTGAGCCACAGACCTCCAAAAGGAATCAGCTTAGGTAGCAAGGGCATGGAAATGGTGAATTTCTCAAAATCTGGGTCCTTCACCTTTCCCTTCCGTGGAGGGATATACTTGGGTAGATTGGTTATAGGTTCTACTCCTTTATCATCGATGAATTTTTTCCCTGGCCTTCTTCTGCCTCCAGGTCGACTACCCTCTCTGGCTTCTTATCCTTCTTCTATTTCTTCACTTCAGTATGCTTCCTAGGGTCAGCGTGCACCGACACCAGTTTCATCTGCTTGTCCTTCTTTGGTTTTTTTGTTTGGGTTTCTCTAGTAGGTGTAGGCTTCAACCTAGGTGACCTTGGCACCATAGGCATAGGAGTCAGATCTTCCATACTTACAACTTCTAGGGTGGCTCCCTTAGAGGAAACATTGCCACAAGTGCTCAAGTCACAACAGAACTTTGTGCAAACATTATCTCTAGAATAAACTTTTGATTTAGCTTAGACAACTTAGCAAACTCATGGCTTGCGACTAATCTTCCCAATATAATTGGTTCATATGCGATAGATATCAAATATCACTAGAAACTCTGAGGGTGCAAAGTGTTATCTATGGGACAAACACACGTAATTTATTGGGTGTTTTGAATTCAAATCTAACCTTTCCCCCCAATTTTTGACAATTAATTTTGTTTTGGCTGTAGATCTTCAAATATTTTCACCTTAAATGCTGCCATCCCACTCCTCTTAACCATCATCTAGCCATCAAGTCATGAATAGTGACTCCAATGATCACTTTTATGTTGTGTTGTGTGGTACATCTTTCATGGTGCAACTTCCTGCGTGCAACTTCATAGGTTACAACTTCATCATTTTCCATGCAGCCTACTCGTTGCGTTGTGCTCCAAACCTGGTAGTGTAGATTATAGTCCCACTCTCCCTTGTAACTTCTTGGAGCACTAAGACTATCCTGCCACCATATAGCCATTGTGTAGGATCTCCTATATACAAATTCAATCTGCTCCCATTCACTCTTCTCGGAAAAGGTTCCCCATTTAGCTTCGCAAGCTAAATTGTGCCTCCATCTGTAATTTCTTTGATAATATATGGCCCTAGCCAATGCATCTGGAATTTACCTAGAAATTTAGTGAATATACTATCATATAACAAAACCAAATCATTTACATTGAATGTGAGAAGCTTGATGTGGAAATCGTGCCATGTTGTTTCGCAATCCTTTTGTACTTGCTGATGAAATCCTTCTAAAAATAGATCCTCTTCAAGCTCCATCATTTGCACGAGTCATTCCTCCAAGGCCTCATGATCCACCATACCTGTGAGAGCTGCTATGCACAGACTAGGCATAATATGCTCCATCAGCATTACAACTTCTACACCATATACCAGTCTGAATGACGTTTGCCCTATTAGCTTCTTGCAAGTGGTCCTATAAGCCCATAATACTGCAGGTACGCACACATCCCAGTAATTTCACCCTGTATTGTATATTTTCATCAGTGCATTCTCCAAAATCTTATTGAAGGCTTCAATAGTCCCATCGGCCTGCGGGTGATACAGTGTACTCTTTTGATGGTAGACCTAGAATTCTTTAGCCAACGCGCTAATCATTTCGTTTAGGAAGTGCATACCTCTGTCACTCATCAACACTTTTGTGCAGCCAAATATGGTTAAGACACATTCAAACAAAACATTTGTTTCTATAGCCCCTATACAATCCTTAACTAGCTGTGCTTACCCTCATTTGGTCAAATAATCTATTGTGGTGATGATATAGTGTGCACCTGTTTTCTTTCTTGGGGGCTGAATTGGCCAAACAAAATCAATCACCCATTTCTCAAATGGCTACAAATATACTTGAGGTTGTAATGGAAATTCATACCTTCGCGATGGTATGCTAGTTCTCTGATAGGCATCGCATTCCTTACAATACACTTTGGAATCCTTGTGCAGCGTTGGCCGCCATAGGCCTCTGCGCAAAATCTTTATGCAATCACCTTTCCTACATAATGACCTCCCGCAACTCCCCTATGAGCTTCAGCGAGAATTCTATCCCTCTCAAAATCTGGCACATATATTCGCAATATTTCATCAACACCCATCTTATACAAATTTCCCGCAATAACTAAAAATTCTACCGCACATACTACTAGTCCCCTCTTTTTCTGACTTGTATACCCTTCTCATGCCATCCCCGTAGTCAAGAAGTGAATAATATATGAAAAATGTTTATCTGCTATGTGCACCACAAAGAGAGACACATCTGGAAACCCTTCCTTTAGATTATTGGGCTTCTCTCCTATTTCAATCCGTGACAGATGGTCAAGCCCTACATTTAACATCCCTAGATTCACAATTACTTCAAAGTCATACTCCTGGAATAGTAGCAATCATCGGCATATCCTCCCCCCGAGCACAAGCTTATTTACCAGGTACTTCAAAGCAAAATGATCTGTGTACATTTTGAAATGCCCTCCTAACAAATAGTTCTTGAACTTTTGTAGTGTGTACACCATGGCCAATCCTTCACACTCAATTGTTCAATAATACTTCTCATCCTTATATAATTTCCTAATTATGAAGGCTATAGGATGGTCCATTTCGCCTTCACCAACTTACGATAACATTGCACCCAATGCAATACAAGAGGCATCCACTTGTACATGGAACCCATTTTTCCAATTGAGACCATTTGTTGGCTTAGGGGGTCTTGAACTAGGTTCGAAGTTAGTTTCTCCAACAAACAAAACCCTACACTACTGGCCCTTTTAGCAACAACCTGCATAGCGTAGGCTGCAATCTCACCCGAAGCAGTATGGGGGGGTGTTGGAACCAAGTTTCCACATCCAAAGATTAGTGTGATGTCTTTGAGCACCTTAGATCTTCCTTCGCATAGATTGATAAGCCCTTAGGGCTCGCTACTGCAACTGTCTTAAACCAGCCTTCAACCCTTCGCGAAGGTCTACGATCCATCTTTATGGACCCTTAACAGTCAATTTGTCCACTTACGCACATCAAAGGCCAACCCTAAATTAGTGTCTACGCAAATCTACTTAAGTTGTTAGTAAACATAATAGAATTCATCAAAGTCTTTGTGAAAGTACTTAACCTCCATTAAGTAGATTTATTAAGACTTATTAAAGAGAATCGCACAACATTTGATCAATATTCCAAAAACCAAATCATTCATTGAAAAAATATAATATTAATAGTAGTAAACACAAATACGCAAGAATTCTTCAGAAACAATGTTTATTGTTCTTCAATTCAGGATTACAGACTCAAAACTACCCTACGAACTCAGCTACAAGGGTCCACAAATCATAATCATAATCATAAAAACACACCAATTTTATCCATTCCCTTGGTTTTCTCTTTTAAATTAGATAAAATTCAACCACTTAAAAATATTCTCTCTGATTTTATCAACTCGATGAACCAATTCATGCCCAATTTGGATTTTTGGAACTTGAGTTTCATGTTGAATTTGCGGCCCTTTTTCCCCTCAATTTTTCAAGAATTTAACTTATAGATTTGGAAAAATTAGCATTACTAGATTGTTCTCCTCATTTCTATCTTTCCAATGAGTTATCCAATGCCTAATTTGATGCCCTGGAATTCAAGATATAGCCTCAAGAAGTCGACACTCAATTATAATTGATTAGATCTATGCATTAAATGTAGCCTTTGATTTAAATACCAAATACATAATACCACACGCATGGAAAATGAAAGGTTTAGAGATCTTATATTATTTTACGTGTTTATTATAGTTTGTGTGAAAATATGAGGAAGCTATACTAGAGGTTGTACATGATAAATGTTTTGATTGCATGAAGAATTAAAGTGAAGCAATAAAATTTAATAAGGTTAAAGTTCAACCTTTGGGAGAAAAATATGAGTGAGGTAGTAATTACTGGAATAATAATTAGATTAGTCCTCGGGGGAAGCTTGATTGGTTAATCTAATAAATGTGAAATCATTGAAACTTGAAATAACCGGGTTCAAATCCCCCCTGTTGTGACCTAGGCTACAGGGAGGAGGACATATCGTAGCTCCCCAGGGGTTTATTGGTAGTTATGTGTCAGGCGAGCTTCTTGGTTCCTCTAGGTTACCAATAAAATAAAATAATTATATTAAATAAAAAAATAAACCACCTTGCCGCTAAAGTTTCCTTGGGCCTTGACTCCATGGCCTAGTCTCACCTTGTTACACAATATTTTGTCATGCCTCCTGCACTTCTCTATGTCATACCCGAAGTACCTGAAAATTGGCAATCATGCAGTGCACCCATCCTGATATGAATCTCATATCCTCCCTAAAATACTGATGAAAAATTCCTTAAGCCTTCCCTGGAGAAAAGGGGCTCTAAAACCCTAATTTTAGCATCATTGTGACCCTGACACTGGAAATCCGTACTGATCGCTAGTTGCATTATATTAACCTCATGATGCCAGTGCACTTTTGGCTTGGATACCCACGATGATTCCTAAGTGGAAATGTTTCCCGAAGAAGGCAAGAAGCTTCGTGATCTAGAGGCTTCCAGAACGATGAACTGGAGGTTATTCAGCGTGAATGAGGTCAAGTTCTCTCAAATTGGCACTTTGGTCTTATCCCTATGAGCTACCTCCTTGATATGAGGGCCTTCTCCTATGTTTGGAGAGATCCTAACTCCCTTTCCCTGCCTATATATTCATCTTTTCCAATCCCCAAATGGTTGGTCTTTGAGTATTTGCACCCTTATGCTGATATTGTGCCTACATGCTACTCTTTTGTCTTGGAGAAGGAGTGCCTAGAGAGCTTGAGCATGGACTTAGACATTCACTCAAGGAGTTCTTATTGACATCAAGGCTTGGTTGTATGCTTCCTCCACTATTCCATTAATATATACAACAGTTGGTTCACTTTCCATAAATGTGTGTGTTAATTCATCATTCATCTTAATTCTCCTTCATCTGTTAACTGGATTATATGCATATGATTTTTTGTGTCTTTGATCTTTTTTGTAGGCATTCAAATGTTGTGTGTAGTAGGAATAAGCCCAAGGTGTAAGTGGTTTGAGGTCTTGAGCAAAGGATGACGTTATAGCATCAGAATGAGGTAGGTCATCTTCCTCTTCTCTCATTTCGATTGTAATTTAGGAAAGTATCTTGTAGATTGTCACGTAGGTTGATAGTCCCACTCATTGGGCTAGAGGAATCATCTCTATCCATAAAGAGGATTTACCTAGACAATAAAATAGCGACTCCTCTGGGGAAATGATAACCGTTTCCATCCATTCCTTCAATCATATTCTTTGGTAAGTTTGACCAACCATCAGTTTCTTGGCTTGTTTGCATCAATGTAGCTATTTGCAATCACTAGTTCTTGCTTGAGGACATTTAGTCTGCTCTGATCTTGAAGATTTTTATTTTCCCTTACTTTTCTCGCCCAGTGTGTTTTATGTTCCAACAGTAGTGTTGTCATTCACTTATTTTTTAATTATAGTCACGTTAATCTGCCTTTCATTTCCCTTTTGCCTATAACGGGCGTGTTTATCCCCGAGGATAGAAGAAATATTAGGGCTTCTTCTTGTTTTCAGTATTTTTGGCCTCTGCCAATGATTTTCTAGTGCGACTACAGTGTATTTATCTTGATTGTCATGCTTGTATGATTACAATTCTCTCCTGACCTTGTTAATGTTTGTTTGAAGCTTGATTTCCTTCTAGGGTTTCTAGGTCAACAACTACTAATTGCTTGGTTTGCCTCTTTGATATTGATTATTTCCATTCAGGAGTCTTCCTGCAATCAGGACATATTTGTCAAGTTTATTTTGGTTCATTGATGTGAAATTGTTGTTATAATTAGTGTCAAGTCATATTGATTCTTTGAAGATTTATTTTGTTCCATTGCCAAGCATAGATTACAATTGTTTGCTTTAGTAGGACTCAAAGAGAGTACTTGTTTTTATTTTTTGTTCCAGAACGAAGAAGTGAAAGATTTTTTCATTAAGTATTTTTTGGAACATTTTTTCATTTGAAACCATAAAGTGAAAGATATTTTCATTTTCATTGTGTTAGAATGCATTTTTCCTTTGCTCATTGCAATAGTTTGAATTAGTGCATCTTAGTGAATGAAAAGTGATTTTTGTTTCTCTTAGGATAGCATCTTGGCATTGCATTTGTTTGTGAAAGTGAAATATTAGATCTCATTTTTTCATTTTTGCATTGGAATGATAAAGAGTTTTGTTTTAAATGCATCTTGCTTGTTTGTTGCATTATTTGGTTGTCTTTATTCCTTCAATAGTATAGCCTTCATCAAATGAAAAGATTTAATTTTTATCATTTATTTGCATTATAGGAATTCAGGTGACATCGCTGAGCCATCAAATTGAAACTTAATTCGAGATAAAATTAAAATTTACCTCAATTAGCCTAAGGAGCATTTGTCACCTAACACAAATATCTATAGGTATAGGCTAGAGACATGTTCTGGCACCTTTACACATAGTAGCTATCGTTAACTTCCTGCAATGTATCACAGGGGTGAAATCTCGTCCCAATATGGAAGTATATAGAAGGTTCTCTAGTACTTTCAGGTATATAGGGGGCACTTCAGTATGGTAATTCTATAGGAAAGCTCTCATCAAATGGTTCTGCATTAGACAACTGTTGGGCGCAGGATCCCCCAAGGAAAGTTTGGAGCTTAAAGCCTAGATTTTGACCAAATCCTATGTAAAGACTCCGCTTTTTGTGGGCACAGAGCGCGAAGAATGTAAATGAGTCATAGGGTTCTCTACCCTCATTTTTGTAATGCAATGTCGGCTTTATAAATCTACCCATGGTCCACGGACCATAGGATTGTATAAATAGAGCGAGGCTCTAAGTTGTAAAGGAGAGAATCAATGGAGAAAATAAGAGAATTAAGTCTTATCTAAGTGTAGAGTCAATTCTTTGGGTCGTAGAGTAGGAGAAGGCTCTGCAGCTGAGTGTGCAGAGGCCTAGTAGTCTGCAGCTGAGTGCACGTTCCCCTGCAGCTAAGTGCGTAGAGCAGGTCGAGTCTATAACCTTTGGAGAAGTAATAAAGAGAATTTTTACATCATTTCTGTGTATCTTTTTCCTATTTTGTGCATCAAATGTATTGGATATAAATTGCATTTCTATTGTTTATATGATGCGCAAATTTATGTGAATGTGTTGATAAAGTGAATATAAGATAAAGTATCTGTTTACACAAATATAAGTAATTGTTATAAGGATATAATTAAGATCCATGGTATAACTTGGGGAAGTAGCGCAGATTGCTATTAGGGCAGCACAAAATCACCTCCGCCCCTAGTGAGCACTACGCAAAGGTGATTATAATAGATCATGAAGGCCTCGCAGGTCAGGATAGTGCGCGAAGTGACCTACGCGAAGGTATTCACAGTTGGACTAAATCGACCCCTCAGACATCTCAAGGGTGTGGAAACTTGGTTCCAACATCCCCCCATAGTGCTTCGGGTGAGACCTCAATCTGCGCTCCCCGAGATGTTGCCGAAAGGGCCAGTAGTGTAGGGATTTGTTTGGCTAATTAACTCCGAACCTGGGTCAAGCCCCCTCAAGCCAACAATAGCACTAACATGGACTTGTGCTCCATGTACCGTCGATTATATATCAGAAGACACGATTAGGTTGTTATTCTTTAGCCATAGGTAACCGAGTTCGTCGCCTTGTAAATGCGATACACTGAACATAGCATTTGGGGAGATTGGTCATCGTACATTAAGTCCATGGTTTTGGCTAAGGTGTATATTGTGGTTCACAGATACTTGGTAAAACCTCTTGCCTAGTTTACCCATATTTTATTTTGTTTGGTTAATTTATAAAATCAATTAATTGACTGTGGAAAAACATCCTTCCTATGGAAATACTCCTTAGTAGATCTTAGGTTTATACTGATGGCAATGTTTCCTGAGTCTAACAGTCAAGGAAACCCCTTCGTGTTAGCCTCACTCTCTTAATAATCAATTAATAAATCCAAATATTAAATTAAATTAATAAAATCGTGAGAACTCCTCAAACTAAGGAGTCTAGTTTTGGATGAGAGATTCTCTCCAACTAGCTCTCCTAAACTAGTGTGTAAGTTGAGAAAATGTCTCAACTAAGTGAGTCTAACATGATGGCTCTCTGCCTTTTCTCCCATGTCTGGTTTTCTGTATGTCTACTATTTGGTTTATTTTTTGTGTGTTAATTTGCTATGCATATGGTTATATGGCTGTGTGAATCTTCTTCATGTGGTATCAGAGCATTAATGGTTCTTAGGGCCTGACTGGCACCATGGTAGTCTTCCATGGAAACCTGTTAATTATATTATGATCGCGGCAATGGAATCAGAAGGGGCGACATTCTTTACATTCATATCTCATGCCATTTGTTGGAGAACTAGTAGCATGAAGATATTTTATTTTCACCGGCACATTGACCTCCCATCTATCTGAATCTCTATTGACTGGAATAATTGCACACTGGAAGAGATACAACGATGATAAGATGGAATTTTCTGCTTTAGTTACCACTGCACAGAATTATTGCAGCACGTGAGTCCCCACTACCATTGACAACTTGCATCGATTCATCCTTCTTTTGTCCACTCTTGACCATTGGGGAAAACTCCTAAATGGCCATACGAGACTTCGATGAGCTTAAATTTGTTGTCTGGACCAAAACATTACTTTAATTTTCCCATCCCATTGGCTTTGGCTTCATCCAGAGCATATATATTCAATTCTGTTTCTCGCTTGTACATCACGAGGTCGAAACCAACGTCTTACAATCAAGTTGTCGAGAGGTGTACTAGGTTCGGAGTTGTCAAAGCATACCAAGTTTTGAGATTTGTCCCAAGTGCGGACTTTGTTAGAGATTCTGGAGTTTCGAGATCAAAGTTTTCTTCTTATTTCTACAGTATGTAGACTTTGAGGTTTCTATATTGCCAACAGAGGAGTCATAAAGCAGTCGAAGTCGTGCCATAGGGGAGGCACATACAATAGTCGAGTAAAACATTCCCAGTGAAACTGTGAATTGGACCATAATTAATTCTAAGTCATGACACGAAGTGAGAACCAAAGGGCCTGTTACATAATTGATGCATTTGAACGTTGTAAAAGGAAGCAAAGAAGCTTTCAAAGAATCCGAAGCCATGGGAGAGACTTCTTGCTTGCTTGAAATGCTCAATGCCTATATGTTCAGGTGGTCCCTACAATATATGATCCATGCTATTCCACATAGGTATACGGGGTTTCTCTCAGTTCTTTTCAGCTTGAATTTGTTGTCGTTTCTTTAAACCAAAGTCCTTTTCCCTAGCTTCAGTGGCTTCTTGGTTTACTTCCCTTACTAGTCCCTTATGTTGATTGCCAACTCTAGAAAAACTGGTCCATCCAATGCCTGGGTTTCCATCTGAATATGAAAAAGACATTTCATTGTCCATTTTATTGTCATTGTCTAGGATTCTAGTTTTTTTTCCCTTCCATGCTTTCAAGATCACCCTCTAACTTGCCCTTCTGAAGGAAATCTACGCAGTATTTCTCATTTTCTTCATCATCTGGAAGTTCTCCACGAACCTAAAAAAGTTGGGCAGCCATTGTTGCTAATCTGAAGATATTGGCTACTGGTGAAATACTTGCAAGATTATGTATACAATTCAGATCACTCAGACCTATGGATTGGATATGAGCCAGTGACATTCAAATTCTTGTGGCCTTGTAAATAAAATAGAGGTAGACTATTTGGAAACATATTCATAATTTTCTATCTTGTATATCAATTTCTGAGGATTGATTTCAGGCCTTCAAGAATCTGGATACTCACTATTGATTAGAGGTCATTGATAAATTTGCGGCCTATCTCTTCTAGCATTTCTGAAGGGTCATTGTTAAGGATTTTCGTTGAGAAGCAAAGAAAAAAAGTTTTATTGTTTAAAGGGACTCATACAGTCTTGATCAACTATCTTCTACAGTCATTCATTCCAAATATTCTCACTTGGAAATATTAGTAAAGTTTGAGAAGGTCAGTATGTAATAGAGATTTTTTGAAGTGATTTTGGTTTGTAATTTTTGGAGTGACTCCATCAAGTCTATCTCAAAGTCAAGTCAAAATTAAAGTTGTAATTGACAATTTGGTTCAAAGGGTTGTGAGCTTGGAATTATCATTGTTTTAGAGTCAGTTTTTTTCAGCCAATTTGACGCCAAGGAGTTCTCTGTCTGTGCTTGGGACACCTCACTGAAGACATTGTCATGATGATGTATCTTGAAGATTAATAAAATCATATCTTTTTGTGGTGTTTTTTTTCCTAGATCTGCCTAAAATTGAATAAGGGGATCTTAGGTACACGGTGTGTAATGAATGCATGTGCATGACTTGTGCTCAAATTATCTCATTATTATGCTTAAACAAAACAACTACATGCACATAAGAAAGTTTACATATACAAGTCATCGATCAAGCTCCTGAAATCAACACTCTTGTAATCACTTAAGTTCATAAACACAAAGCGTCACATCGTCGACTTGATAAAAGAAATCTTCTGCAAAAAAAATTCGCAATAGCTAATTCATGCCATCAAGTTAAGGACGCTACACGCTCAAGCATTTCAAGTCCAAATGACATCAACATTATGAACACTTTCTGTATCACTTGCAATGTTTTAACTGAATTGTCCAGGTGCATTTTTGGTTGCAACCAACACCCTCATTTGAATTGTTAAGGTGAATAAATTAAGTCGAGTCTTCAACTGAGTCATCAATATTGAACTTGTCATTTGTCTCTTGGGTGCATTTTCGACAGTGTTCGATACCCTTTCCTTTTTTTACAAATCAGCAGATTCAGTGAGTACATTCAAGAAAGCACAAAGTGTCAATAATAAATCAAGCAAGCTAAAGCAAACCATCTAGAAAGTAATAATCATTCAAATAATCAAAGCAAGTGAGCATGTCATTCAACCAATCAAAGCAAGCGATCCTATCATTCAAACAACCAAGCAAGCAAGTGTGACATTTAAACAACAAAGGAAGTGAGCGTGTCATTTCAATGATCGACTCAATTGAGTAATTTTTTCAAGCATGACTTCTACAACAAGCAAGCCTGATTTCAAAGTAAGCAAGGCAACATGGCGACATAAATTCAACTGTCCCAAATTCTTACCAATTTGATCTTATCATCAGCTAGTGACATGGTGCAAATCAGCAAAACCACTCTTGCTAAAGTTCAAGTGCATATTCAGCATGCACATGAAATGATTGAGTTCCTTCAACTAGAATCACAACTGTAGAGAATTGAGTTGCAAGACAAGCGTGTTGCTTCCAAGTCTTTTCCAAATACAGCTGATCATTCGAACTCATTCATCTAACTAGCTTAAAGTGTTGAAGTTGTTCCAGTGCAACTTTCTTCCAAACCCATCATCAAGCCATGGGAAGAAATCCAAAGTAATCGAAATTGACGTGGCTTAGGATATGTCAAAGATAATGAAAACTTACATATCCCTGATTATTCAAAGCCCATTCCGTTCACCAGTGCCGGATTACTTGAACAAATCCCCTCAGCAAGTTGTCAGCAACTTGCAAATTGACTTCTATACACACAAACTCAAGTTGCAGACAAACTAACATGTTCTAATTGTCAAGAACTAGTCATCTGGAAGATCAGTGTTTTGATCTCCATCCTTGTCACCATTGTGGCAAGTAGAATCATTCATCAGAGAAATGTTGCAAACAATACCAACTTTCCAGATTAAAGATCGATTATTCATGGATGATCCCTAGGAATGGTCATCCACAGCTAGAAGATTGTACAAGTTTTACAACTAGATTCACTCACACATATTGCAGCCAACAATCAAATGAAAATGGTACTCTCGTGCAGTTGAACGAGGGAGTACACCAGTGAAATACTCCTCCACCTACAGGGGGGGAGTTTAGATATATTTTGGAGAATATTGCCTCTCCTTTCAGCTAACAAAGGGGGGGAAATGTCAATGAAATTGACAAGTGGTTGTCAGGCTGAAAGTCTCGACAACATTAGTGAAGCAGACAGTGGGCATCCTCATCAGCCAGTGGGTAATCATCATCAGAAAATACGCTAGTGGGCATTCATCAAATTGTGTCATTGGACACTGGATGCTATTTTTAAGCAAAGGAAAGTTGGATCCTTCTGTGGCTTGGCACATGATGGAGTTGTCAAGTGACATTCAAAGATGAATCAGACATGCAGTTGATTCATGTTCTCTTCAGATTTGAGTTTTTTTCAGTATCCAGCTTTTGCAGTTTTTTAGGCAAATGTTTTTGAGGATCAACTTGAGAACTTGGACGATGGTTCCTTGTTCGTTTTGGATTTATCATTGGGGGGGAGGGGGAATTTTATCCTCACTCTCTTAATAATCAATTAATAAATCCAAATATTAAATTAAATTAATAAAATCACGAGAACTCCTCAAACTAAGGAGTCTAGTTTTGGATGAGAGATTCTCTCCAACTAGCTCTCCTAAATTAGTGTGTAATTTGAGAAATTGTCTCAACAAAGTGAGTCTAAGATAGACACACTATATTAAGAACACTTTCACATGTATTTAAATGTATTATTAAATTATTTGAATAAGAGATAATTACATGAGTATGAGAGACCACATGATGGCTCTCCACCTTTTTTGCCCAGTTTAGTTTTTGTGTGTTAATTTGTTGTGCATATGCTTATATGGCTGTGTGATTTTTCTTCACTTTGACGAGAATCCTACTTCATTTCCCTCTTTTGGAAATACCGTTGCTCCCTATATGGTGACATTGTCCCTTCCTGGATTGACCATTGGTCTGCTAATTTGGTTATTTTCAACCTCGGTGATTCCAAGTGTCTAAACTATTTTTCAACCAAGTTCTCCTCCACCTAAACAACATCAACCTCGTGTTGATCCTAAATTTGACCCCCCACCTTCTTCGCATGTTTCTTCACCCCATTCTTCCTCTTTACCTGGTGAAATTCTGAATTCTAGTAACTAGGTAGCTAAGAAGAGGAAAAGAGGATGAAGAAGAAGAAGCAAAATAAGCAAGGGGGCAACCAAACAACTATTGTTATGGATGTAACTAATGTAGAAAAATATTCCAACCAACCCCAGAAAGTAAAATTCCTTTGCATTTTATGTAAGGGTGACTACCTTCTTCAGAATTGTCCTAGTATGGGCAAGGTCTTAGAGTGTGGTCCACAGGTTCGCATCAACCTTTGTCATCAACCTCTCGAGATCATGCTGGTGATAAACCTTCAGCTAGTAATAATAAGGCTCATGGAAAAAAGGGAAAGTTCAAATTTCCCTGTAAGTTGTGTGAAGGTAATCATCCCATTCACCTTTGTCCTCTTTTTGATGAACCTTGCAAAGAGTTGGAAAACCTTACTGCTTCTGAGTCTTATCTTCCGGCTAGTTATCTAAAGCTTTCCCCTAATCCTTCACTAGTTGATCCAGTGATTGATCAAAAGTCATCTTTGGTCAACCCCACTCTCTCCAAAAGTGAGTCTCGTGAGTCATTATTAACCATCCATTTGTTGAGAAAATGATAGGCGTGGCTCTACCTTTAGTTAACCATACCTCTCTGGTAGAGAGTGAACCTCATACTGCTTAGGTTCTTCTAGTTTATTCAGTTTCCAATGAACTGGAGGTAAATCCTTCCATTCCCAAGGTGAATGAGAGCATTTCTCCTGTTTCCATAGTGCAAGAGGGAATATCTCACAATCCTACGACACCCCCTTCAAGTAGTTTAGTCACTTATTTTGATTGGAGTCGACAGGTAGGATATCGTCTTCTGCCTTATTTGCCTTTCCAAATTATAGTATAGGTTTACCATATTGTCATACCTAGCATGGTCATAGATGAGGTTGCATCTGTTAGCATCCTGTCCTAAACTGCTTGGCAAGATTTAGGTTCTCCTCAGCTTGTCCCCGTCACCCAGAATCTATTAGTTTTTAACAAGGAACCATTCAACCATTAGGGGTCCTTCCTAATTTACCTATTACTTTGGGGGGGAACACTGTATATATAGATGCGATGGTCGTCTAAGGACCTTTAGATTTTAATCTACTCCTTGGTTGTGACTATGTTTACGTCATGGGAGCTCTTGCTTCCTCCCTCTTTCGCGTGATGTGTTTCCCGCATTAAGGAAACATTGTGATCATTGATTAGCTTACATTCATTGGTCCTGAATCAAGTCCCCATCAACCATCATCCCTAAATGGTTCTTATGTGCAAGCGGTATCACCCCTGCCATAAGTTAATTACGTGGCCACCTGTTCCATGCCCACATCTACCAATGATATAGTAGGTGATGTAGTACATCATGTACTAGGTGCATTGGAGCCCAATTTCTCATTTGGATCCCTGGGCATGTATCCCTTTGAGAGTGTTGTTCTCCCATATGATGATAACTTCTTGGAAGCCATGGCCTCTTTTGTTCTGTGATCAAGTGTTTGGAGCAAAGTTCCTTGCCTTGTGTCAAGCTCGTTAAAAAATGAAACAAGGGCCATTAGTATAGTACTTTTATTATGTCAAACTCATTAAAGATTGAAATAGGTTCCCATGAGGATAGTTCTTTAACTATGTCAACCTTGTTAAAAAAATGAAATAAGGTGTCATGAGCATGGTTCTTTTCCTGTGTCAAGATTGTTAAAAAATGAAACAAATCCCCTTCCAATTCAAGTCTTTGATTAGATCTCATAAAATCCTAGTCGAGTCTTTAACTTGATCTCATAAGTAAAACTTCATTCCATCCACCTATGAGTAACCACTAGTCTACTTAGGTGAATGAAATTAAGCTTGGGGGGCATGTACCTTGACCTGAGTCATTATGCTAGGGGCATGCAAACTTATATCAAGAATAGTTTATCTTTGTTTCAATATTGTGTAAAAATAAAACCAAATCAAAGAATAATGTTTTCCTATGTTTCAAGATTTTGAGAAAATGAAACCATTCCCACTTTACATCTCATGATTGTCAATTTTATTAGCCAATTTTTACTAGATCAGCCTTGGTTTTTCCATTCCACTGTGACCATCTCTTTAGCTGATCATACACTTTCACTTGGTTGTTTTACCCTTACCTGAGGAACATCTATGTTGAGTGGCATTATTAGCCAGCCTCTTGACCTTTCCATGTTTTGAGCAATCCCATCATGACCAGAAGCAGTTGCTACCCTTTTATACCACTCGTTCTTCTAGGTTGAATCATCTTTAAGCTATTTTTTGAACCTCTAAATATGAAAAGATTGTCGAGTACTTGTCATTTTGAACTTGTTAAATTAAATTAATTGATGTCGTGTGAGTATAAGTTTACCCCTTTTTTAGGTTGGGATTGACTATTTATGAAAAAGGAACACCTTGATCAACTTGGTCAAGAGGTTCTCTCAAATATATTTTTCTACCTTTTCAGGTTCGTGAGACAAATTACAAAAAGGGAACTGATGGAGTTTTTCTTTTTTTGTCTCATTTTCAAACTTCCTAAATATGAAAAAGACACCGAGTTACAATTCCATCAAACTCATAAAAATTAAACGACGAAATACTTGTCACCACGATGAGCCCAATTTTCTCCTTCCTAGGATTTGTAAAATGTACTAGGATGGATTCATTCGAAGAATGAGCTTATATGAAAATCATATGTTATCCCATTCAATCTTGTGATTAAAAGTAATTGTGGTACTCACTAGAAATAGTGGGGAAAATGAAAGTGAAACATCCCTTGTATAGGTAGCATGTTGCTCTTGAACAGGAAACTTATCTGTTTCTCATGTCGAGTTTGGGATATCCTCGCTTAGTAACTTGTCTTTCCAGGTTTGGGTGATCCATTTTCCCTCTCATCTGATTATTCTATTTCGTCATCATGACCTTTGGTATTATGTTGAGTCAAATGTTTCCACACTCTAGAGTCATGTCATCGATGTTCAAGAGAAGTCCTATCTACCGTTCATTACCTATACATTATCTAACGCTTTGCTACAGTCTTAGATCCTATTCATTCATTCCACTTTATTCCTTGTTTCGTGTCGATGATGGGGGGATCATTATGGCCCTCCTTCGATAGGTCACTTCCTGTCTACTTCAACTCATTATCCAAGAATATGACTTAGAAACTCCCTTTTAGTACCTTGGAGCTTGCATGTCATAATGGAAAGTTCTTTGCATCTGACGATAGGTTTTCACTATTGACCTTCGATCGAGTGATTCCACGAGTGTTCGACGTCAACTTCATTTTCACATTCACGGATTTTACTATTGTACCTTGAGGACCATTTTCATTATTGGTGGTTCCTCTCGTACCTATTAATGGTCCACATCATTGTTCGGTAATGAGGTGGTTTTATAGCATGTTCGACTTTGACACACTCATTCACATATTAGAATGCGTACATTAATCAGGTTGGATGGAGCACAAGGCCTGAATTTTATCTAATATGACTTAGGCTGCGTGGAGATATGTATTGTTCATGATTGTACACATGTTTCTTCTATATGGATGGCTGCGACCATACCGTGGGACTTTATATTTATGATGATCCTTCTATATTAGGTGGCTGCATCCATACCTTGGATCTTAGATTCACAGATGATCCTTCTCATTCGGATGGTTGCACCCATGCTGTGGATCTTTTCACATAGTCCTCTTTTATCCTAATGGTGGTGTCCATACATGGATTCATGTTTTCATATAAGATATGTATATGTATATGCATCCTTGATTTGTAGGTCCCTTGACAATGTTTTTTCTTGTCCTTGCAAAATCTCGTAAATCATCTCAGCCATCACTCCCCGTTCTGCCTTCACGCTTTATGGGGCATTTGTTACGCAATATTTTGTCACGCCTCCTGCACTTCCCTATGTCATGCCAAAAAGTGCCCAAAACTTGGAAATCATGCAGTACACCCATCGTGATATGTAGCTTAGGTCCTCCCTAAAACACTCATGAAAAATGCCTTGAGCCTTCCCTAGAGAAAAGGGGCTCTAAAACCCTAATTTTAGCATCATCGTGACCCTGACACTAGAAATTCAGGTTGATTGTTAGTTTCATTATACTAGCCTCACGATGTGAGTGTGCTTTTGGCTTGGATACCCGAGATGATCCCTAAAAGGAAAATTTTCCCAAAAAGGACAAGAAGCTTCGTGATCTAGAGGCTTCTAGAATGACAAGCTGGAGGTTGTTCAATGTGGATGAGGTCAAGTTCTCTCAACTTGGCCCTTTGGTCTTATCCCTATGAGCTACCTCCTTGAGATGAGAGTATTATCCTATGTTTGGAGAGATCGTAACTCCCTTTCCCTTTCTATATATTCATCTTTTACCATTCCCAAATGGTTGGTCTTTGAGTATTTTCACCCTTATGCTGAGATTCTATTGACATGCTACTCACTTGGCTTTGGAGAAGGAGTGCTTGGAGAGCTTGATATTGGACTTGGACACTCAGTTAAGGGGAGCTTATTGACATCAAGGCTTGGTTGTATGCTTCCTCCATTATTCTATTAATATATACAATTACTAGTTCACTACCCATAAATGTGTATGTTAATGCATCATTTATCTTAATGCTCCTTGATCTGTTAAGTCGATTACTTTCGATTATGATATTTGTATTCATATGATTTGTTGTGTCTTTTATATTTTGTGTAGGAATTCAAACGCTATGAGTAGTAGAATTGAGCACGAGGTGCAAGTGGTTTGAGGTCTTCAACAAAGGAGGCCATCTTCCTCTTCTCTCATTTCGATTGTAATATAGGAAAGTGTTTTGTATATTTTCACGTAGGTTGATAGTGCCACTCGTTAGGCTAGAGGGATCATCTATATCCACAGAGAGGATTTCCATAGACAACACACCTCCTCGGGCCATGGTCGTCGACCTAATCCTTCCCCGGATCCTTCGCCCCATCCTAGTTTGATTTTTAGATAGGGGAATAATAAAGAAAATTAATAAAAAATCAAATAAAGAAAATATTAAATAAAATAAAATAAAATTAATAAAAAATTTAATCCTTAAACCCTAGACATCGACCTCCAGTCCTTAGAAAAAATTTGAAATGGATACAATGAAAAAGTCTTGGGGATCAAGCTTCTAGTAATGCCAAAATTCTGGCCATTGGATTCTGGTGAACTTGAAGTTTCGACCACTAAATAATAATTTAAAATATAATTAAATAATTAAAATACAATAAAATAATGAAAACAAAAGACAAAAATGGATAAAATTAAAATAAATGAATGGATCAACAGTAGCTGGCACGTCAACATACCAAGTCATCCTGCCATGTAGCTTGCCACGTTAGCATGCCACCTCATTAAAATAAGAAAAAACACAAAACTACTAAGGGCCATTACTTCTGATCTAGAACTTGGAATGAAGCAAACTTTATATCACCACAAATATCTCGAAGAGGAGAAGATGATGGAAATATAAAAAGTAGAAAACAATGAACAATAGAATCACTCAAAATAGGAAACCAAATGCAAACTAAGGCAATATTTTCAAAATTTATATGGGCCCCCCCTTAAGTTTTGAGAAAAATTAAGGCGGGTTGTTGAGGCCTCAACACCACTCAAGCTGTAAGGTTTATTCTCCATAACTTATCTTAACAATGAGATAGATAGGATACTTTATGCATCCAATAGGTTATGTTCTACATGAATAAATCCATTTCATGTGATGTGTCCAACCCACACATTCCACAATGAAATAAAAGTGTTGTATATTAATCAAGGAATAATCATGCACTATTGATATAGAACTATATCAATTATCTTTATCCTTGTAAGAAAGAAGGACCCCCTCCCTCCTTCTTGTAGATGTATGACCTACATGAATAGGAAGGCAACACATTTCCTTCTTGTGTATCCTCCACCCAACATATATACATATGAAAGTTTCCTTGGGAGGTAACTTTCTTCCTCAATCATGGAACCAATCCTATGGTCAAAATTGTTGTGGATCATATAGGTTATTCTCCATGGGTTTTTGTTTTAAAACCTACACCAATACGACACTACCACATATCCCAATTGAAGAAAGTTAATAAATTGCAATATTTTAAGAGTCCCCCCATTGATTAGTGACCAACTTTTCAAGGAGCTCCAAGACTTGATGCATTTTACTTTGTTTCACCTTACCCCATGATCATTCATTAATGGACATAAGCTATAATACAAGGAAAATAATTCATGGCCTTCAGAGACCCATTGTTTGAGCCTTATATAATTATCCTTGAATCAAAATTTGGATTAAAATAGTGTTCATATATAGTCATGGATTATCATTTTCCATTCCCTCTTAGTTACACTATTTGTTATTATTCATTCACCCACACAAATATGCATTTAAATACAATTCCATAACATAAAATAACAATAATTTTACATATCTATAAAAATTAAATGATACTTATGTTTCAAATGAGCATGATACAATAAAAATTCTATGTATGAGTGATGTTCCACCCAAGGATACCACCGCCATACTAGGCTATGAGACCACCAAAATGAGGGAACATGTCTAAGGGTTCTAATTTTCTCTACCTACCCATTTGTGGTCATATTAAGCAAAGCAACTTTCTACATGATACTCCTAGCATCTCTTCTAGCCATTAAACTAGCCATGAAACTCTCTTCCACTACCTGACACAACAAAATGGAGAATTGATTCTCTACTCGATATTTTTAGAGTACCCATCCCTTATGGTGTTGTTTAGTGTGTGGAAAAATATCCCAACCGGTTGTCTACTTTTTTAGAACTCCTTGTAGTATTATCTCTTTCCTTCTTGATTATCTATGGTGCATAAATACTTACCCGAACTATCTTCTCTCCTCCAACCATCTCTCTGAATCTAGGGCCTTTGTACATTCATTTCACTATCCTCCCTTTGGCCTATTTCCTATTCCATTGGATTACTTGTTTATTGTTTAGAATAATACATAATACATGGTGACTTTGTGCACTAATGGCAGAGAGATAATATGAATGATGTTCATGAAATAATTATAAATGGAATTGAGGAGGATTAGGAGTAATTAATAACATTACTTTTGACGGGAGAAAAAATAGGGCTCTTACATTTGTACTTAGCCCAAGATTTCATAATTATGGGAGAAGTATTTCGCACCAAACTCTTACATGCATCCAATTATTGCTTTAATGACTCAATCAAAGGTGGGTAGATTCATTTAAGAGGCTTGTACACAAGAGATGAAATATAAGGCTAATATTTGGAAACAAAATAATTAGTTTTCTATGGGACTTATTTCATCTTCCCTCTGTTGAAATCATAGTCTCTATTGTTCTCATGATATCCATAGTGAGTTTGGACCATTATATATTATGTTCAACATAAATATTTACAAATCTTAAACCTAGCATGGAAATCCTACCTTATGTTTCTTCTATGCACTTTTACATCTTGCATGATAAGTCATTCACAAAATAGTCATTTTCCTTGAGGTCCACAATAAAAATTATCAAAATTCATTTTAAATGTTTGTAACAACATGAGATCTTATAACTTAATCCATATGGTTTGAGTTCTAGCACACAGTCACATATTTAAAATTTAAACATAATTTGGTTCAATAGCTTCCAAGGGTTCTAACTGGAACATTACATTATCCATCCCCTTTGGATAACACGATCCTTGATGTTTCTTTCATTTCCAATCATGAAAATATGTCACATTCATTAATTTCATTCCCAATGCTATCTTCTCCAATGCAATTTTATATTGTTGTTGCCTATCTTGGACACTATGCTTTACATTCCCTTTCACTAGCTTGAGATGGTTCAAAGGTCTTATCTTTCAAGTGTGTACCTACAACAATAATTAAAGGAAACCATGTCTTTAATGTCTAATTGTATGCCATAAGTATTCCATCCCTAATAATTTTCAATTCACAACTAAAGCACATATATTAATAAAACAAGACATAATGTGAAAATCTAGCAAATATGAATATATTTTTTCTTCATAGCATGGCCAAAGGCAAGAATCATCTCACTATTTTCTCTAACATAGTCATAACATTGATTAACTTCTTGATCCCATGGGGTCTTCACTCAATGAATCTCTGACATATCACATGCTTTCATGGCATACTAAAAAATACACCTAATTTGACTTAAGCAATTAGCATGAAAGAAAAGTATATGTATTAATGTTCTTTCACTGCAAGGGGGAAGAAAGGGATCCTATAAAAGAGAACTAATAGTACTACTCTAATATAGACACACACACATGGATAAGAAATACTCGTCTAGCATCAAGTGAAATAGTTCATATAGATTCAATGATCATTACAATCATTACAACGCATTTCCAACAAGTTAAGAACCAAAGCCACTGAAATAGTTAAATTACTTTGGTACATGTGAAAGCCAACATGAATCATAAAAAATACATGAATAGTCTTAAAACATTCACTATTCATGCATTAAAATGTGTTGTCGAAAAGGATTCAAGTATTATCAAAAGTTCCAAGATACATACATACAAGCAACATACCTAGCTCCAATATTGGACCATTAGAGCCACTACTTGCTCCCCAAAAATAATCTCTCTATCTCTCTAATGCCTTGTGGGAGAAGCCAAGGTTAAAAGTCCTTTTCTTGAGTAATGAGTATCCTTTTATAGCTTGAGGCATGACTTTTCAAATCCTCATGAATCTTGAATTTCTAACCTCAAATGACCTTTGGACTTCTATAACCCTTGGAATTACAAATGAATTTTTGAATTATATGTGACTCTTGGAATTAAATGCATTTTGGACTTATATATATATGGCTCTTTTGTCCATACTGACTCTTGGACTTCCACTTATTTGTATTTACAATAATTGCATGACTACATCAAAACTTCCACATCATCATGATATGAGACATGACAGGTCACTATTATTGATGACTAGGACTTATAGTCACTGATGACATGAAATTTCTTCAATGGGTGACATTTCTTACACTTGTGTCTTCTCTCTTGCATGTAGCTTATGATCGTTGATGTATTCACACACAAAAGGGACTTTGATCTCACGGAGTCTTTGGGGGCACCTCAATTGTCAAGGCTTTAGCGTGTTATTTATTTTCAAATTCTCCCATTAAGTGCCCTCTTTTCCCGATATTCTTTAAGCATCCCTGCCATGTTATTCTTAAAATGCCTGCAAGTGCAAACACACACACAAGCAAACATCAGCCTAAAAAATCCCCTATTCTAGCATGTTTCATGCAAATTTTTTATTCATGTCTTAACAATGCACTTGCAAAAAGCAAGGAGAACTTCTGGGTGCAAGGGCGCACTTTGAAAGGATGAAGGTTTGAGGAGATGATGCTTCAGAGCTTCGAGATGCGCTCATGCGCTCAAGAAGGGAGAGAGAAACTCAAGGGATGATGCAAGGCATAGTTCTAAAGGATTAAGGATTAAGCTTTAGGCTTTGGAAGTGCACTATGTGCTTAAGGGAAACAAGGAGGGTGCAAAGCATAGAGTTGAAGGATGAAGGAAAAGGATTCAAAACTTTAGGTTCTGCTCATGCACTCAAGAAGGAAAAGGAGGGTGTAGTGAACATTGTTGAAGGCTGAATGGGTTAGGCTTCAAGTCTTGAGAGTGAACTCATGCTCTTAAGGAGGGCACACTTCTTTGAGTTGAAGGAGTGTGATCAAAGGAAGACTTGATTCTTTGGGGCATAGTTTAGAATAAGGAAGGAGAGTGATTCTTAGGAGTGCACTAAGTGCTCTTAGAGGGAGTAGGATGCACTTTTCAATAATGACGGATTCCTAATTAGGGATTATGAGTGTTTTTTGTGCTCCTAACTAGGATAATGGGTTCACCTTGCAACCAAAACCTTACTAAGTGTGGAAGATAGAACAAGGGGAAACATTAATGCCATTAAACAGAGAATCATGTGTGACACATGCCAACTCACCAATACAAATTAGAAAATATTAAACAATGATAAATAGACATAAAAAAGGCAATTTACGTACATCATCTTGGTACAATCGACAAAGTATGTGCAACTAAGACCAAAAGTGTCTTTTTCCAACAAGTGGAGGTGTCATGAACATGAAATGTATTGTACATGTTCTAATCAATGCGACTACAATTAAGAATGATTAAGAACACCTAAAACAAATAAAATGAATTGACATGACACTTGATGACTAAGGCAACACTTGATGTGATGATTGAGTAGGCTCCAAAATTTAAATGTAGTGAAATTTTGGAGGGTATTGTAGAAGTGACAACACTACCTAAGTGCCACACTGCATAATGATAATCTAAACATAGCAACATTTCCAGTGGTGCAATAATTTCCTCAGTCCTAGTTTGTATGCAAATGTTATGCCACTCAAAATTTTACCTTCTTGTTTCAACCATGATGATACAAAAAAGATGCCATGTTAGCCCCCATTATTCATGGAAAATGGAATAGCCACATGATCATGATGAATAATAATCTATCAAAATTAACCATTATTAGGCTATCAATATGTGTTATAATCATGCCACTAGGAGGAAAATAACTTCCATTCTATTCAAGTGCATTTTGTTCCATTGGTGAATAGAGTAGGGGAGGGAGAGAGAGAGAGAGAGAGGGAGGATTTGTACACCATAGCAACCAATGAACCATGGGTCCCGCTTCTTTTTACTTTCATATATTTTCATTTCGAGAAAGAGAGAGTATAGCAACCTCACCTTCTAGTCGAGTTTTCCCCTGAAATGGTTTCCTAAGTCATATCTTATGATGTAATGGTTGTGCGTTATTGTATTTTTTCTTTATATATTTTATACATTGTTAATATTACATTTATAAATATAGTAACTTAATAAATCCATAATTCAAAGGAAAACAACTCCCATAATATAGATTTTATATTTTCAATATAAATGTATCATATATGTTGTGAAAAATTATCTAGTGGAATATCTACAAAAGTTTACATATCAGGCAATGGAATATTTAACTATTTAATTTTCACACATATGGGTTTAAGCCACCTTTAAGAAAAGAGAATAGGGATTTTCCCTTGGGACATATTTCTTAATGGATAAAAATTATAATATGTCCCAAGTTTTGATGGTTCCAAAAAACAATTAATAAAACCATTCATGAGCATTTCCTTATAGAGTCAAGACAAACAATATGCCAACAACATCACTTGTATCCACATTATAAATATCACAAGAATTATCAAAATTAAATAAATTATTTTTTTACAATTTCTGAAGTATCTCCAAATAACATGGGAAACTTTTGCATGGACATGTTTGGAAAGGGATGAATATTTCTTTGGAGAATGAGATGACTTCTGGTACATTAGCCTATTCCATTGTGGGCCTTCTTCTTTTTCCATAAATTGGAAAAGTATTGATGAAATTTATGGGGAATGCAAATTATCTTCACAATATCAGAGAAACTCTTGCTTGGAGCTTCCATCTAGATGTTCATGTGTTTCAGAATTTTTCAGTGGAGTAATGGGGGCATGCTTCTTTAAAATAAAAACATTCAGTAATGGAGTCACTAGAGAGCTAATTCTCTTAAGTATTGGATTTTTCTTAGTATTAAAGAAATCACCAAAACATATGTTTACTTGAATTTCCATAATATTGAAGATTATGTGATGTTTTTCGAACAAGGTTTTCAAGAACCTAATTTATTTTTAACTATGTGGCTAGAATTCTACCAATTGTTTTTCAAAAACTTGAAGTAGAGAGCTTCTAGTTTCTCAATAATTTATTATCCTTAAAAGAAAGTATCATATTTCTTGAAAATGAATCACTCCCTAGCATGGTCACTAAAATGTTGAATTCATTTCATGTTAAGTGAAAAATTCAACCTCCTAGAACCTTCTTAAGATTCCCTTTACATTTTTATAGAGGAAGTACTCCTCTTTTATTCACGCAAATATTCTAAATAAATCAAAACAAATAAATATGATAATTTACAACATTCGTGTATGAGTGGACTCTGTGCTTTGAAAGGAAAATAAAATAATAATACTAGAAATAAATAAATTTGATGATTCATTCCATGATACATTTGAGAACACATTTGAAGAAAATCACTAGAAAGAAAGTAGAAAAATGACTAGAGATTTAGAAAAATATAAACTAATTTCATGCATTCATAGATCATAAAGAGTCACAGAAAAACATTAATGAGTTTTATTACTCATTTAAAAGTCTCAAAACCACAAATGATGTGCACTCTAGAAAACAACTTTGTGCGAGACTTAAAGAATTATTTTACATATTTTAAGTTTTGAATGAAGTAAGTTCTTGAAACACTTTACAAAATCTTGATACTTAAGTGTAAAAAGTAAAGGTATTTGTCCCTAAGGGACTAGGATTTGTCAGCTTTGGACTGAATAATATGAGGTTACCTAGAAGAAGAAAAGAAACTAAAGTTAGGAATCAAGTTCACAAATATATAAGACAAATGACAAGGATGGATGTTGAAAGACTAGGTAGAAAGAAAGGGAATTTCTTCAAAAAAAAAAATTAAAGAGCACCCACAAAATCACATTAAAACAACCTATGGAATGAATACTCTCTCTCTCAACCACTACCTTTTGATTGTGATTTTCTCCATTAATAATTTTGTCTCCATCCTTGTAACTACTTGATGGTTAGTTTTTTCCTCTCTCTGTTAACTAAATAGAGATCCATTTTGAAAATATGAATTTAGGAATTCATCCTCCAATATGGGTCCCACTTCATATTATCCATATTTCCCTTTCTTATGAATCATTTTAGAAAATTTGTTGTTGATAGGCCCAAATTGGTCGCAATTTTTCTTGTAATTTTTTGAGATGATACATATAATTTTAGCCCTTAAAACCACTTTTTTTTCCCAAATATAATTTTGGAAATTCATGTTATGGTTTCTAGAAGTTCATGACCCAACCACCATTGATATGCATGTGGCAACTCAATAGTTGTTTATCTACTCCACTTGAACCTTGGTCTTTTGATTTAAAAATGTACCCTACTCTACCCACATGCACTATAGGAATTTATAATGATTTATAAACAAAATTACTCCTTATATATTTGTGTGTGAAGTATAAAGAGTCATGAAACTTTCTATAGCTTATGCAAAGTGTAGTTTTTGGTTTCCATCTCATTGCCTAGTCATTGTGCTAAGTCATTCCTCAACATTCTATGTCCAGCTAATAGCTTCCAAGTACTACCCCTTGATATGTCCACTTGGTTTCCATGTATCATAAGGAGATATCCGAAGATAACTTAGGATAAAATTAATATGTGTAGTAATATAATGTGAAAGTGTGGTGTAAAAGGTAAAACTCACTTAGTAATAAATAATGGGGTGTGATGTGCAAGGCATGTGTGAAAAATGACTAAATAAAATGGGTAGAGGAGGTGAGGTAATTCTTCATATAAATAATACTTAATTGGGAAAATGATAAATGGGTAAATAAATAGAATATAAATAAAGATAGAAGCTAAGACATAAGGATATCAAATGAGAATATGAACATAAGAAATTTCTTTCTTTTTGATATCTTTTATTTTCTTCTCTTTGGTAAAAAATAGAAACCATCCTTGATGGCATTATATGAAGAATATATGAAACATTACAAATAAATAAAAGCTCATTGTTTCAAAATCACTCTATTTGATGTGTGATATGAAAACACATCAACAATCAGATGTGAAACCATCTCATAGATTTTCTATGGAACCATCCTAAAACGTAGCTATGGAACTTATTCACAAACTTGCTATAAAACCTATTTGTAGAATTGTTGTGGAACAATCCCATATATTTGATATGGAACCATCATGCTATGGAACCTATTTGCAAACTTGTTTCATAACCATCCCACAATTTTTCTATATAACCACCCCACTACAAAAATCATTTTCAAACTTGTTGAAGATCCATCCCACAAATTTCTTCTCACTTTCCTGAATCCTAGTAGTGGTATGTTTGAGAGACTTACTATATATTTGTTACAATTTGTTTTATCAAACCACCATAAAGTTATCATTCTATGGAACCTATTTGCAAACTTGTTGCATAGCGACCCCACAAATTTTCTATAGAACCACCCCACTACAAAAATCATTTTCAAACTTGTTGCAGATCCATCCCGCAGATTTCCACAAATTTTTTGTCACCTTCCTAAATCCTAGTAGTGGTATGTTTGAGAGACTTACTATAAATGTTTATCAAACTAGCATAAAATTATCACTGTAAAATCCTTATTCAACAATTTTGCTTTAACATGTCTAGAGAATTCTTAATCCAGGTGGAAAAAAATTACCGTAGTTAATAATTATTTTTCTATCAATTGTTGTTAAAACCATGGATAGTGCATGATAATAAGCAAAATAAATCATAATATTAAAGTGAGAAGTGAGAATTTTACTATAGTAATTATGGTACTCGTCAATGGTATTCACCCATGGATTTTGTAAACCATGGTATTTACCCATGGTACCATAATTTATAATATTTACCCATGGTTTCATAATTTATTATATTTTCCCATGGTATTCACCCATGGATTTTGTAAAATGTGGTATTTTGAAATGTAAAAGGGGATAAATCTCAGTGGTAATACCTAAAATACCTCGCTTGCATATGTGTCATAATCTGAGTTACCTTTATAATGTCAACATTTCTTTTACGCATTGTGCCCTATTCTCAATTATTTTTATAATGATTCTTTGAAATATTTATCTCAGGCATTATGACACATTCATTTTTCACTCATGAAGTTACATTTCTTAAACAACTTAGATCATGTTAACATTAATGTATCAAATTTGATGAGAAATTTGTAGTTAACGATGTTCGGTACTAGGATGGTTGACTTTCTGGGAAATTTTTAGTTCTATTATTTTTTCATATTCTTTGGTCTCATTCCTCCAATGATCCAAATCAGTTCTTATCATTGTAAACGCAATCCATCTTTCCATGTCATTACAACTTTCAAAATGATGCTAGATTTGTCTAACTCTCATGATTTTCAGACAATCTTTAGTCATCGAGGACACCATTTTCCATATCATTCACCCTTACTATCCATTTTCATTGCATATGTGATTTTTTATAAGACCACATCAATCATTTCAACAATAGTCAATTTCAGTCACCCTTGAGACAAATTTAGAGCCAAAAAATAATTAGACTCAGATACCATCAAGTTAATGGTAAGATTATTGGTATGTACTCTTCCACTACTTCTAATTCTAATTATGATATTACCATTCCAATTGTAAAATTACCTTATCTAGGCATGGAAAATTCCCTTGGTTGGGGGAGGTACTTTCATACTCATCAAACCAAATATATATGTCTAGTTGAAATCTAATAAAAAATCTACTTAGGTCCACAACATAGGGGAAGTTAAAACAACCATTTAAAAAATATAGTCCCATCACTAATCAATGTCATTATCCACTTATAAATATAATTTCCATGATGTTTCCTTAATAACATGACAAATGATGGTGGTTTACAAGAAAGATATCTCATCTCTCTAATTCTCCATTTTTTCCCATGCAAATCCTACCTAAACACACATACCAAAATTCCTCCCTCTGTAGTCTTGCTCATTGCCAACAATTCCATAATGGGGGAACCTCCTACATGCTATGAATTGGATCACATGGATAATGAGTAGAATTTATTAAGTGGATAGGATCTTTTAGAAGGTTGGGTGGATGTCCTACTTTGTAAAGTTCAGAAAGGGAGACAAATTGTTCACTAGGGAATTCACTTTGGCATTTGAAAACCAAACAACCATAGTAAGGATATTGAAAATATATGTTGATGACGATCTAGTATCCAATGTAACTTATCTACCTTAGACTCAAGGCTATTGGTGTGAGAGATTAAAAATAGTGAATATGTACATAAGTAATTCTTTGTAGAAGGAGAGGTTCTAGAAGCTAATGGAAAGGGTATAAAAAGACCATATTTTCCTCCACCTTTGGTAGAAGTGGCCCTGGATATACAAAAATTTCTTACTTATGAAGGTATACATATTATGGTATTTGTATATCATTTCAAACTAATGATCCATTTGAGGCACTAAAAACTCATTAACCTTCTATATTTCTTATTGAAAACATTGGAAGTCATGATTAGGAAAACAAAGTGGGGAAAACAACCTAAAAATAATACCTATGGCCATGAACTAATTAGGTATATTCTTCAAGTGTTGGTTTAGATTGGTTGACCCAGGTTCAATCTATACTGCACATCAACAAAACCCTTAATCACGAGCCCTTTTGGCTATGACCTACAAGCAAATCGAAGTGTCACCTAAAGGTACTATGGGAGGATGTAGAACCAGGTTTTTTTAGCCTTGAGGGATGTAGAGATGTGGTATTCACGTGTTATCTTATACTTAACATTCATGAGTTACTTCGCATTCACACATTACTTCGCCACATTACATTCATCACTTTAAACATATCATATACATCCATAAAAGTTCATTGTTGTACTGAAGCAATATAAAATTGTAATAAACAGCTACGCTATAACAAATAATAAGAAATAAACACATGAAGACACAAATTTTACCATGGTTCATCCCGATGTGGGATTATGTCCACAATAAATATTTCTTATAATAGAGAATTTGTACCACAACATTTCTTGTCATGTGCACTCAGTTGCAAGCAACACACACACTCAGTTGTAGAGCCTCGCCTTCTTACAAAAACTACAACTCACAAAGATATAACCATTCAATACATGATGTGTTTCTTCCAGAGTATCTCCTTCTTTATTATTCATCCCTATATATGTTATTACATCGAGGGATATGTCATTGCAATACCATGCTCCATATCCTATGGACTTCCCTAATAGAAGCTACTATGGTAAAAAAACATTCATCATTTACAACATTATGTTATTTTAACAAAAATGAGGGGCTTCGACCCACCCCCAAGCCCATATACCATGCGGTATATCTACTGTGTGGTCCAGTTCATGCTTCGTTGCATTCTTTACTTCGTACTCCACTCCACAAAATGCGGCCTCTTCACCAAAAACTATGCCAACTTCGGTTGCACCTAACAGACCCTCAACACTCACATGTCACTCATCTTGAGACACTCAACTGCTTTACCTCTAATTTTTTATATGATGTTTTTGTAGGCCTATTTGAACAATTGCAGAGTTTATGTCACATGCTTGTCCTCCCTGCGTGCTTCTTGCAATAGTGCCTCTATCACATGTTATGTAGCCTTCTGCACCAACACTGTTTCCAATTGTCGAAGCTCTTGAAGCTTCTCATCCATTGTCTGTGATAGTTGGAGGGCCTCATCCTGCCAAGGGTGAGTCCTCTTTGTCAAAATTTGTTCTTGTTTCTTTATCTCCTCAATTTTATTTTAGAGGGCCTTCGACTCATTGATCTTCGCGAGATTTTTAAAGATTGGTAAGGTCTTTGCAAATGTGTGAATCTCCTCTAATTGTTGTTGCTTTTGTTGCAGTTCTTCTTGCAGTGAAGTCAAAATTTGCAAACTTTTGTCTAACAATTTCCTACAATTTGCCAATGTTGCAGAGATGCAACACTCAAATGACATACACAATGAAAATATTTGCAATTTCTTCGGACTATCAAAACTCGAGCTCTCAATTCAACAAAGTTCTTCATCTGTGTGGGAGGCGACTATCTATAATAATTCTAAAATTGGAACCCCATGATCATATTGGATTTTTCCCTTATTTCATTCAAATTTTCTCTTTAATTCCATATATATCCCTAGATTTTTCTAATCTATCCCGATAAATGCAAATTTCTACATGTTTTTACCTTTTAATGGTCATATTTCTATTTTTTTATGAACTTCAATGCATTCTAGTGCACATCTCGTCTTCTATCATGGCTTCTACGAACTTTGACATACCCCAAACTATAGCGAAGTAACTCCCTATGTCGAAGCTCTCTGCAAAATATTTTATAGTCAAGTTCCCACTTCCAACTGCAGGTGGCACTAAGAATTTTCTCCTTTATTCATCAAGCAAATTTGTAGGGACAAGGTTTTCCCTGTACAACTTCAACCTACTACCATTTACTTTTTCGTGAATCAGTTCTCCATTTAACTTCGCTAACTAAACTACGCCTCCATCAATAATATACTTGATATCTTATGGGCCTAACCAATGTATTTTGAATTTTCCTGGGAATTTTACAAACATACTGTCATAGAGGAGAACAAAGTCTCCTACATGAAACTTATTTTGCTTAATATGCCTATCATGCCAAGCCTTTTCTCTTGATTTTTGTACCTTTTGATGGAATCTTGTTATAAATATGTCTTCTTCCAAAGAAATCAACTACGACATTCTTTCCTCCATTATGTCAGCCTTTGCCATATTTGTAACAATTGGAATCCTTAGGTTAGGGACAATGTATTCCATGGGCATCACAATTTCTTTCCCATAAACCAACCTAAAGGGTGTTTGACCTGTCAACTTCTTTCATGTAGTCCTGTAAGCCCAAAAACGGCTAGAATTCTAAGGTCCCATTCATCTTTGTTCACATTGCATACCTTAGTCAGTGCATTCTCAAAAGTCTTATTAAATGCTTCTACTGTTCAATTGGCCTAAGGGCGATAAGGAGTACTCTTCTGAAGATAAACTTGGAATTCCTCAGTCAATGCTTCAATGGATTTATTTAGGAAGTGAGAACCTTGTTAACTCATCAAAATCATTGGACATCCAAATCTATGCAATATATACTCAAAAATAAACTTCGCAATAATCTCTTCACTGCAATATTTTACTAGTTATGCTTCGACCCACCTTGTCAAATAATATGTTGCATTAATTATGTACCTCACACCAGACCTCTTTCCAGGTGGTTTGATAGGTCCAATAGTAAGGTTATAAAATTCTAGAGCATTTTATATCTGTGCAACCCAATCAGGTTGTTGCCATGTTAGTGGAGTTACATTCTCAAATATTTTCTTCTTAATTGTCTGAAGGGCCAAATCTATTTACGGACAATCATCTTCAAAGCTGAATGTCAATATAAAACCATCGACCATGTATTTCTAGTTTACTATACCATGTCGAAGCTCTATTTCTAAGTACCAGTTCTTAGGGATTGTCTCTAGTGTATGAATGAATCCATGTACCCATTCTTGTTGTGGAATCTCCTTCCATGTTGTAGTGCATAGCAAGATATGCTTCCTAGCGTTATTTTCTCCATAATATTTTATCTCTATTTTTGTATATATCTATCCAAACCTTATCCACATCATTCTTTCCACCCTTCGATATTCTTCTTGTGTGCACTCCACCATCTAACAGGAGTATCTTTCAGGGCTATATCCAAGGCTAACAATATTTGACTTTCTGGAACATGTTCCTCATATTCATCAAGAGAAAAATTCACATCACCTAATCCAACATAAGTAGGTAGGTTACACAGCTAAGATGTCATGCAAGAAACTGATTTTGAAATTCTTGCACAATGGATTGTAGATACTTCATGTAGCCAATTCTCCAATTCTTCTTCTTAGTCTGACACATAAGAACTATCATGCTCCCAAGTTAACTTGCCCACTACAGTAGGGTTAAAAACATATTGTTCTTTGTTGTCAATTGATAGATATTATCTATATTAGCTATGTAGTACTCTTTTCTAACTGGCTCTATATACCTCGCTTCTTCTAATGGATCCAAGGGAACAATTATCCTCATATTATTCCCTTTGAAAATCATCTGTCTCTTCTTCAGATTAATTATAGCCATGTTATCAAATGGCCAGTCAAGTCCAAGCAATGTAGGATAAGAGTTGTTATCATCAATGATGTATATTATCTCAAAGTCAATACTAGTGTGAACTCCTTCAATATTCACTATTACACCTGGTAGTCTTCCTAAGGGGAAGATATTTTGTTAATTTTCCATCCATGACTAAATAGACGAACATTGTCCCTTCGAATTACCCATTAATTCCCATGTCTTCTTTGTCAAAACATTAGCATCAGATCCCAGATCTAGAATAACTTGACTCATCCCATGTTCTCCTACCTGCGCACTAAGCCTCATTTCTCTTCTATTTATGTGAATTATTCACTATGTGCATCTCACTTCGCGGCATTTCTTTTGATGCACAAGAATCTATCAACTGTTGAAGCCCTTTTATAACATTTTGATCTCTTAACAATTTCATACAAGTTTGTAGAAAAGAATTTAAAGTACCTCCTTGATTTTCTGACTCCTAGTTTGTGTAAGAGCTCGATCCCATGTCGAGGCTCGATTATGCGACGAAACTTTATTTTATAGTGAAGCTAATGATACATCACAACTAGTTTTCTGCTTTGGATGTGCACTGTAGATCGAAGCTCCAACATCCATAAAGCTTCACTTTGCTTCCATAGACACTTACTTTTCCTTCAAAATATAAAAAACAGGAGCTTTCTCAATACTTTTTCTAACCCATGTACTTTCAGATTCTTTCTTCTCAACTTCTTTATAACTTTAGATCGTAGCTCCACTCTTAGTAACAATATTAATTCGTGGTTCCTCATTTCTTCTTTCAGCTGTCATCATTTGAATATTCTATGTCGGCTGTTGATTCGTTTTTTCTTGCATTTTTTCCATAAGTATGACATTCTTAAATTACATGGTCAAAATATTTACAATACTTACATGTCATAGTACAGTTCTGACAATCTATCGTAAAATGGCCTGCTTTGCTGCAGTTATAGAAAATAATTTGTTCACGTCCTCAACTAGCTACATCACCTCAACCTCTTCCTTGGTAGCCTCCTCAACCACCGTGTTGTCCACTTCCTTCATGTATATGTTCTTTTGCTTACATTCTATAAGTCTCAACACTGTGCACCATCATTAGTTCATATGCTCGACAGTTATTCTCATCATGTCCTACTAATTTACAAAATTTTCAATATAAGTTTCTTCAAGTCTACAAATATTTTTGTAATAGGTAACAACCTTATGAGAAATGTTGGCCTTTTGTCTTACATATCTCGCACCATAGGATGGATCCTGCATTTAAGGGATTCAATGCTCCACTAGCCATGTAATTTATGAAGAGAGGACATCATTATTTAGAGTGGCCTTCTGATTTGCACTTCGTACACCACACTTCTTCTCTTACTTCTTTGATTTTCTTTATATCTTGTAACTGCAGAGTCAAATTTTCCAACTGACTATGAATTTTTTGAATACCTAAATTGGAATCTCTTATTGGCGAAGCTTCTAATTTCATTGCCAGCTCTAGAGCTTCGGCTTGAGTTTCTATCTTTTGTTGCGTTAAAGAAAATATGATATGTGGTAGCAGCACAACTATGAACCATTACTTATGTTGGTGCGGAGATATGTCAAAGCTTACCTAATCTGAAAATACCTTGAATCTTTGGTCAAATTCCAAAATAGACTCGGTAGGCCTCTATTTGATCTCCTTTAACTCGGTGATGCACTATGACTCAGACTTCGACTTCTTAAATTCTTTTACCATAGTTGTTTTGATTTCTGCAAATGATCTTATATGATTGCTTAAATACTTCATGTACCATGTCAATGCTCTATCTCAGAATGTCGTGACGAGCTACACCTTCTTTATATTTTCATCATGGACTTGCTTCATTGTCAATACTGCTTCACATAAAATCTAGAATTGCTTCGGATCCTTCGACCCAGTTTCTTTAAAAACATGTAGCTTAATATCATCAACCATATTTCTTCTTAGATGGCGAGGGGGAGGGGGAGGGAGGTTCATAACGGGAGGGAGATGGGAGGGTAGGGTTACTGGGAAAACCAAAATCTCCTTGATTATTACTTGATTTTGGCTTCCTTGAACTTTCATGCCAGAAGGGTGAATATTGCGTAGTTACTTTGGGGTTCTCAAGGAGGCTTTCTTCACTTTCAGATTCACTCAACAGATGCATTCATAAAATTCCATTTTCACACAAAATCATTTTAATCCAGAGTTTGAGAGATCTCAAATACTTACCTCGTGGTCCCTTGAAAAATTTTCATTCTACTTTGT